>PQXI01000151.1:0-90739 GCA_004786145.1 Botrytis paeoniae
GGAGAGTGGTGGGGAGAGGGTGCGCACGAGGAGGTTTGAGGAGTTGGGGACGGGGGATTGGAGGGGGCTGGTGGGATGGGAGGGGGAGTGGGTGGATGTGGTTGTAGGGGGGACGGAGGTAGGGGAGAGAGAGAGTGGAAAGGGGGAGAAGGTTTGAAGGCGGTGTGTATATAGTATGGTGGATTGTAGAATCTTCTATTTCCTGCATACATATCCAGACTAGACACGATATCTACCCAAGTATAGTTTCATAGTTGTATAATCACACACAAGCTTATAAATATGTTCAATTTTTCATTATCATAAACACTATCTGTATATACCATCAAATCAAATCCCAATGTAAATCATAAGTATCCAAGTGACACCACTCAAACCGCGATACCATGGATTCCATAAACCTCGGCGTCAGTTTTTACTATGACCGCCGGAGCCCAAGACGAGGTTTTTGATTTTTGGGAAATACTATTATTATAGTGTTAGTGAAATTTCATATTTCTAACAACAGATCGACAAAAGAGAAAAAGGAAAAGAAAACATATAAACTTACAGGAGTACCGAAACCGCTCGCTGCGTCCCAGCCAGTTGTTGCAGGGAATCCATTAGTACCGCATCCACTTGAAGATCCAACTGTAACATCCGTAAATGCTTTATATCCCTTTTTATACAACCATGGGTTTAACCATCCCAAAGTTGGTTTTCCCGCTGCGATCAACGCATCGTTGATTAAAGCGAGAATTGCCGACGCGGTAGGAGTAGCAGCCGAAGTTCCATCAAGATGAACAGTAGTACCGTTCCAAACCGTGATGTAAGCATATCCTTGTGCTGCGATATCCGGGAAGGCACGACCGGTCGCGTTGAAGAAGCTTGTGATATTCTTAGGCAAAGAGGCGAGATATGGTTTCACAGCCGCATCTTGCCAGGAAGGACGAGGGAAGTAGCGAGAAAATCCTCCGCCTGAGACATATCCATTTCGGGCATCGGTAGCTACGACTTCTGGGTTGATGAATTTTGTTCCACCAACTGATGTGACGTAAGGACAAGTAGAAGGAAACATGGCGAGGAAAGTAGTGCTGTTGTCCACGTTGGAGATACATGTACCATCTGCTCCGACACCGTTATCTCCAGATCCGAAAAGAACGGAAACACCTCTGGCTCCTAGTTGAGCAAAACCTTTGCAGACGGAAACGGCGTAAGAGTATGGAACAGTTTGTTCAGTATCTTGATATGAGTTGCTTACTACTCCTGGAAGATTCTTTTGACTGAGCACATATTGTAACCATACAAGGTAAGGCTCATTAGTATCGGTAGGTGTTTGCTCATCTGGAGTAAAAGGAGGGGAACCTCCAGTTGTGTAAGCAATCAATGGAGTTGGATAACCGATTCCTAACATAGTTTCCGAATCCAAATTTCCTTCAAGATCTTTTCCAGCGCTGAGTTCTGTAGCATTTTCTTGTCCTTGATCATTATTACCCCCAGCAATGACCTGAACGTCAAAACTGTATGCTGCTGATGCTGCTTCGGGTCTGTATTGCTCAAGGAAGAGTTTAGTATCAGATCGATTGTTAGATTCGCCGAGGTAGTCTGTAAGAGCCATCTTGTTTTTTCCAGCTGCTTGAACCTTGTAGTCTACGGTACCATAAAGAGTTCGAAGACAAAGTGGGGTTACGGATGAGACATTGCATACGTCTGCCGCAGTTTGTCCAACAGTAGGAGGTTTGTAGTTTGATGGTGCTAGTGCTTGATATTCTGCGGCTTCATTGATTTTCTTCATAGTCTTTGCTACAGGGCGTGGTTTGAAGAAAGAATTAGTAGGTTGAATTGTCTCGATGTGATCATGGAGATGAAGAGGCAAAGACCATTCTGGAGTGCGAACAATGTATTCTCCATCTTCATGTTGATATGTCGAATATTCGGTATCGAGAAGAGTTTCAATATCCTCAATGGAGATGGTAACTTTAATCCAGTCTTTAGCTGGACTGTACTCAAGAGAGGCTGGTTCAATCTTGTTGTCTTGAAGCCATTCATGAACGAGATTATGAGTTTCATCGGACGGCTTAACAAGATCATTCACCTCATCAGCACTGAGATGTTGACCATAACGGTGGTGGTCAGGATCAGAGACTATGAGTTTGTTAGTTGACTTTCAATCTCAATTGCTTACTCCCTTTGTTTTCGAAAAAAGTCTTCATACCTTCATAAAGATGACGTTCCAATTCATCAAATTGACCTTGCTTCAAACCAATTTGAAGATTAATCATATGGTTTGAACGAGCAGGTCCCACTCTTTGCCATTGAGGTGGTGGATAATGAGTTTCCTTCACAGCATATGGAGTACGAGCTTTGATAGGAGAGCTCGATACCAATCCGACTGCAAGAAATGCCGCGAACGTAGCAATTGAAGTCACCATGATTGCTAATTGATTGATGGAGGTGAAGAGAAAAGCCTATCACTTTCGAAGAGGAAGTGGGAATGAGGGTAATACATATTTATTTCCAATTGAATACTCAATCTAGCTTTTAGCTCTGTATTCACCAGAGTAGCTCAAGGGTAGTAGCTCATGTACCAAACAGGCAATACGAGTAACATTTCCCCCATGTCTCCATGTCCTACCACACCTTATCAATTAAAAATGCATATCGGCTCGTGTAGCGAGGTTTTGGTAACGATCAACCTTCCTTTTGTAGTATCGTGTGAAGGTAAGGTACCATGGATAAATGAAGTGGCGATACATTTCTCCATCTTTTCCTATCTTGATATGGAAGGTCGACAATTGTTGGTGCGGTGTAGAGCTATAGCTTTAGTTTCCATATGTCATATATACATTTCCATACATTTCCACGACCAAGGATTGGTGAATGGGATATTAATGTTGGAAGTATTCGGGATTTGTACGATATAATCAATGTGGTGTCGCTGATGGTTAATCAAGTCGGGTCATCTCCGCTCTAGTAGATAAGAAAGAAGCTTTGCATGGGTTGTGGAATTGCTCGGGCCGGCTTGGGACCAACCACCATGAATCAACAATACCTATCCACCTAGTAAGCTCAAACAACAATCTAATCGTCGGCCTGAAAATAATATATCTTCATATCCGTCAAAGATATAGAACATCTCTCGAGATGCTAATCAGGCTACAATACGCCTCATAGTTGGAAATGCCTTTGTCTCACGCGGCATCTTGGCGCTTACACCCGATTGAAAGCTTTATTGCTACACAGCTTCTTGGTTTGAACTTCATTGTTTAAACATCATCAGAATTAACATCGCAGATAACTAAACACCATCCAGGAATTCCACACTTCCCAAATAGCCAGTTCCAACCTCTCTCAAACCACCACCTCTCCCCAACAATCCACCCACCATGACCCTCTCCCTCTCCCCCCTCCTCCACATCCTCCCCACCCTCTTCGGAACAATCTTCATCCTCTTCGGTCTCAACGCCATACTCCGCCCCCTCCACGCCCTCACATTCTACCAATCCCTTTCCCCCTCCCTTCTGCAAACCCCCTCCAACACCATCCTCATCGAAGCACTCCTAACCATGTACGGCGCACGAGATATCTTTATGGGACTCGCCATGTACGCCGCTTCCTACTATCGCAATTACAAAACACTAGGATGGATCGTGGTTGCGGGGAGTGGTGTTGCGTTTGTGGATGGGTGGGTTTGTTGGAGGGCTGGAGGGGGACAGGGAGAGCATTGGGGTTATGCGCCTGTACATGCGGTTGTGGGGGTTTTGCTGGTCTTGGGGTATTGAGTATAATATTAGGTGTTGAGCTGCTCCACGGGTTTGGATTATTCTTTTTGGGGGGGGGGAGATATTTAAATGGTTTGATTTCTTCGAATCGATTGGACATTCCAGATCTTCTACAGATTGTTCTAAATGAATTCAGAATCTAGGCGTTGATTCAATTGTCAAGTGTGAAGATTCAGCTTGCATGTTTTGCTTTTTACATCGCAAAGCAAACTGTCGCATTCAATCACATATGGAGTTTTCAATATCTATGAAATCTTTCGATTCAATCTACATAGACCTGTAGCGTAGGTCGGTAGAGATATTACTCTAATGCTTAGTTCATCTTTCTTTCTTTCTTTCCGGGACATGACAGATTCAAAAGTTCTTTGATTCCTTTTCAAGATTTCCAAACCCACTAAGGTACCCAGCAAGACGATCGCGGCAATGCCCCATCCTCATCTTTATCCCTCCTACTATACAACTGCGATCCCACAGCCACATTGACTTTCACAACACAATCAATAACAGCTCCTCTGCCGTTTCTATCCGCGATTTCTCCTTGCTGGTCACTTCCACCATACATTCAAAAATCCTAGAGCGTACAGCTGCTGACTCCATACAAAGGAGCAACCTCTACCATCTATATCATCATGGCTAATGATGCAACTTCCAAAGCATGGGGTTATATCCTAGAAAGCCCTCTCTCCCATTTGAATAATGATGACAAAGGATGCAAAAGAATTCAAGGAACATTGTGAAGATCTAGAATCATTTAGGAGAACTATTGCCAAGGCGTATTGATAGTGGAATGAGACATCAATCGATAGTAAGTTCAAAGAGGTAGTGACTCAACATTTCGATCTCTTAGCGAATTTCAAACCCGCTATTATCCATGAATTGTCAGACAGGTGTAAGATTTGACTGACAAGTTTCTTTCGGGGAAAATTCTAGCCAAGGGACTGGAAATCCTTCTTTCTCATCAATGCCCAGAACAAGTTGCTTAACAAAGAATGGTCGAAATTGGGTATGCGGGAATAAAAAAGAGATGTTTCTTATATACTCCGAGTTTCAAACTTCTACGTTTGCTGGCCACACCAATAGATCAAGGTATCTCCTTCTGCACTCAAATCGTGTTGAAGAGTCGATCTTTCGCGTTCCTTTTCCTTTTCCAAATTCGTCTTAATTTTGGAAGTCTTGTAACAGCTTCATATCTCTAATCATTATATCCCGTGTTTTATTGCAGAGTTGAATATAATATTCGATATCTTGCGTTGTTCCTTTTGTCTGAGAAGATGAATCTGTTCTTGGAACCCCTTCCTTCTTTTCTTCTTGTGTCGCTTCTCTCTGCAAAGTTATATGCAGAGGTGAAGATTCTCCAATCCGCAAAGTTGCATTCGTGAATGAAGGTACTGCTCCCCCAACTTCTTCCTCTAATTGTTGTTCCAAAGTTCGGATTTCGGCTTTTCTCTTATCAATTAAGCCCCTGATATATTGACAACGGGATGCCGAACTCGTATTTTCAGGTAAATTGTAAGGAGGAGGCTTGTCATTCTTAATTTCTTTTCCCTTAATGGATGGTTTTTGTTGGCCAGGAAGTCCCGAACTCGGACGTGAAGTTTGAGTGGAGGAGTAGAGTGGGAGATTATCATTCCTCGGATCATGCTTTGGTAGATTGAGGAGACAACATTCCCTCTCTAGACTGTTGACTGATCTGTTGCGTTTCTTTGGAGACGGGTGTGTATTTTTCTTCGTTTCGCTATAGCGATGAGATTGGATTTTCTTCTCGACATCGTTGATCTTTTCATGCACCGTGCCTTCTTCCTTATCCGGACTTAGGACTCGAGATAATTTGAATCGTAGCCTTGAAAACATGATGGCTTCTATACTTCTGTTATGCACAAGAAATCCCTTGAATGGATGTGATGTAAGATGAAGAAGGGATAAATCGGACAAATGAATTGAAGATTGAGATGGCTGGTTGTAATGATGTTTTAAATTCCGATGATGGAAAGAAAGGAATAAACAGACGAGAAAGTACTCTATTACCTAGGACTGACTACTAGGTAACTAGCCAGCACTAGCCCTACAACTGACATCAAGACTTCTGGAATTTGTGGGGTACATAACCGATGATTTCCCGGTATCCGGCATCCGGTAGTCATCCTCCTATTCTCGAATCGACCTTGAAAATATCACAACTAGGAGAAGCATCAAATCGCAGTGTAAGTCTTAAGACAATTATGGGTACTCAGGAACGAGACTTGAGGTTTATACACTGAACTATAGAACCTTATATATGTCTAAAGATCGCCGAGTAAGAAATATTGTTGTTACTGTCACGACAAATATATACTTCAATTTTATAGATCGTCTGAAACTCTCAAAAAATATTTTTATGGAAAATATCTAATGAACATAAGCAGTAACTAACTTCTGATATGCTGTTAGATTTCCCGGTCGTATATATTCAACCACATCAGGCGGACCCAGATCTTCCTCCGAAGGAGCAATGCGTCCTATTAGGCTCGGGATAAACCCATTCGATTTCCGTGCCCAGCTACTAATATTTTTATCCAGCTGTGCTTCTTTTTCCTTGAGATTCTCAATCAGATTCATTCGGGAAACTTCTTCCCATTTGGCTTGCAGAGTGGTTTCGTCGGTGAGCAAGGTGAGATCAATAGGGGTTGCTGGTTCTAAGGATAGCTTTCCGACTTTTTGGCCCAAACCGTTGCGGATAGGGAGGATGGGGGAATACTTTATGGCTGAGGGTTGCATGTTGTAAGGTTCGGGTTTTAGACGTTTTCGGGACCGGGATGAATTGTCGGATGGATACTGGGAAGCTAATATGGGTGGATCATTTCCAGCGAAAGATAATTGTGATGCCGCATCAGATCCTATCTGTCTTCTCTTTTGGTTATTTCTTATACGCTCTAGCAATGTACTTTCGACATCAGATTGGTCCGCATGGGATGGTTGCCGGGAGTCAGAATCCATTGATTGGTATCTGCCTGCCGACTGACGAGATACAATATCCATCGATTGAGACCTGTTAACGGTCCATTTTGATGAGAACGTAGTCGAAGAGCTTGACTGAGCCTCTTGCATTTGTACATCTTCTTTGGAAGCCCCGAGACTCTCATCTATTCGCTGTGCTGCCGTGATGCACAGTTGGGTTTGAAGAACGGTATCTGTCAGGACTTGATCATCACTTTGACTGTATCTCATGCAAGTCCTTGTGATGACGGCGAATGTAGCAGAGTTGCTATCATCCTTGACAAAAGATGACCACCGAGGAGCAAGTCTCCTGCCATCAACACGATCATGAGAAGTAATGTCCCATGCTTGTAAGTTTTTATCGTCTCCAATCCCTGTGAATTTGAGTATCTTCAATATTGCTTTAAAGCATGATATCAGAAGCTTCCTCTGGGTGACTGGTATCGTTGTCCAAATTGAGGATAACGAATCAACGGAAACCAAACCATCAAGCAAGCTCATAACGTCCCTAAGCTCCTCTACTCCATCATTGAATTTCTGATAGAGATACCCTCTAGTAGCAGAATCTTTGAGCAGTGCCCACAAGCTAATCCTTCGAGCATGACCAGAACAGCAACTAAAATCCAATACCGCAAGACAATCCATTAAATATGGAGTAGGTATGTGTGATGCATCCGTTTTGCCAGCGTTGACCCAGTCTTCGAGTATCACGTCTTTCAAAGTCCAGCCTGCATCAAACTTGTATGTGAGTCCCAAGGTAATTGTCAAATATTGACCACCAGAGGCCTGTGCGGTTCTTTCATTCATTTTCCACTTGGGAGGACGGGTACCAAGCTCGAATTCGCGGTGGCGAGGCTGAGAGATATATTTATCAGGACAATCACACAGATCAATGGTATGGAATCTGGGTAATCTCTGACGTTTCCTGGCAGCTTGTGGTACAGTTCTTACGCCAATCAAGAGGAGTTTGGCTGTGTCAATGGGAGCTGTGTTTTCGAGTGAGTTCGTCTCCATCCAACTAGACCAATGACAGAGCACCTCAGATTCCAGTGGTTGAACTGAAGATGTGTGATTTTCGGCGCTTAGGAGTCTACCGCCATGAGTCTCAATCGACGAGGCAGTCGACGCCCCGGTACTATTAAGTCTCAGGGGACCCCATAACTCCGCAAGATGATCTATAGATGAAGAAAGATAAAACCCATCGCATTCAACTTTTGATAACGTCGAATTCGTGGGAATAAAGCTGAAGGCCCAAACTGGCTGCTTTAGGAGGCCATTTAGGCACTTCAATCGCCGGGACGTCAAAAACAATGTACCTCCAAGACACTCGATGTGCAATCCGTCACTTAATAATCCGCTCGGCGTGTGCCCGGAAATATCAAGATGCGATCTGACAAATGATAGTAATGCGACATGCAAAACGTTTAGAATGGAGCTCAATAGATGGCAGATATCTTGCTGTCTTCTCTGATTATACTCATCCACAGATAAGACTATTTGAGGGGCCCCCAGGCCAAGACTCACACCAATGCTCATTGATATTTCTGCTACATCTTCTAAAACCAAGTCTCGTTGCTGGCTGGATCTTTGCACTTCATGGAGAAGTTCGAGCAGTAGTGATAAGCTGGGCATACTAATTGGTCGAACATTGAGAACTTTTGGACGATCTTTATCTGCCACGATAACATTATACGTGGAGCTGTTGCAGAATCCTTCATGTTGTAGTAATTGCATTCCTTTTATTATTGAAGATAACGTCTCTATACTTATCGACGCCTGAAGCTGGATGTAGTCGTTTATTCTGAGCTGTTGATCAGAAGTTGGGCTAAAAGGCGAGGAGGGTTCCGTTCCAAAATCCAACTTTCGCAACGATAATATGTATCGCTTACTCTCGTCATCTTCTTCTATGTTCTCGAAGGTGTTTTGTTCTAACTGGAGAATTCTGTGCTCAAGAAGGGTAATGTCTTCAGAGTAGGAAGTGGGGTTCTTAATGAAGAGGTCAAGTGCACACTTGGAGAATGCTGGTACATCCAAAGGGTCTTGCATATTCAGAGAACCTTGTAAATCCAGAAACTCTCGTTTAAGACTGGAACTGCCACTTCCTTTGAAACCTCTCTCTTCTAGGTCGGAACTCTTAGCGCTTTTCTTGGTAGTATCAACCATGTTCGAGTTATAATGATCAGTATCGAATTCTTTAACTTTCCCCTCTTGCGGCTTAGATGCGTCAGTATCTTGAGGGATCAAGCCCGGATTTAACTCAGCCGAATCAGATATCTGAGCGTCCTGCAACAATGCCGCATTGATTGTTGAATCGATCGTGGATTCTAGTTCGGCATCTGACTGCTGATTATGGCCACCTTCATCTCCGCTTCTGCTTCCCCCCCCTCTGCCCCTGTTCCTACTTCGGGCTCTGGATCCTGCGGCTCTCATAGACCTGGGATTTGAGGTCGAATGTGATGAAGACGTATTTTGACGTTGTGGAGTTGGACTTGATGAACGTATTTTGACCCACTGAACAAGGCAGTCATTGCATCGAATATGAGCGCATTCAGGACAGCTGATAATCTGTGTTGTCATTCCAGTACTGGTATAGTTGCCAGAATAATCCCTGCACCGACAGCAGCTCCAAAAGCATACACTTCCTGTCATCGTGTCATCAAAGTGTCCACCGATTAATAGAAACTGCGTAATTTAAATCAAAATGATTCAAGATAGAAATCGTTTTGGTTTCTCAAAATACCAAACGATTATTATACTACTCATTCATCATGGCTGAGTCCTGCGAAACAACGCCTTATCATACACCTTACCATCGTTGTGGGGTAAGGAGACACATCAAGGTTTTCCATTGGTACAACGATGAAGAATACACACCACCCGCAGGAAGCGTCATACACTGCTATCAAATCAGATTTTCAAGAAGGGAAGCGTTGCGCCCTGGCAATATAAGCAGAAGTACAGTGAGGCTGTGATTACTACATTCAGGCTGAGTTCTCAACCATGATTATGATTTGTCATTGTTTGTTGAGATGTACTCGTTGATATCTGGATATTGGATGGTAGAGTCTGTGTTCAGCAACAGCAAAAAGAATCAAATCGAGAATAAAATAGGAAGGTGCGTTCTGCAACTGGACAATAATACCAACCAATAGTTAAGTAAAAGGATCCAGCTGTCAATCAAATACACCTAAATGAACAATAGAGCTCACCATCTCTATAATACTAAATTGGAATAATTACAGTCTATGTTTGTTTTTGTAAGATTGATTGAGATACAGAATATCTCGAACAGAAAGGTATCATCGACCGCTTGAATAGTTTATTTACCAATCAAAAATCAAAAATACCAAACAATCCTCCCCAAAGAAACTAACAACTTCAATCATAACAATCCTTCCCTCCAAGAAACCTCAAAAAGTCTCCAAGCATCTCTTCTTCCCTTCTTCTCTTCTTCCCCTCTCCTCCCCCTCTTCCCTTCCTCTCATCTCTCTCAATCAACAGAATTCCAACATAAGCAAGAAAACTCCAAATATATGACTTCAAAATTTGAGATTCTGTCTATCCTAAATCAACTTCCTGACCTTAGTTAACAAGATTAGAACCAACAGAATTTCTATATACAATCGTTCATTTTCAAGGATTGAAACTTATAAAGAAAAAAAGTGAACGTAAAGAGAGAGGAGGGAGAAGCGAGGAAGAGGAGGGTGAGAAGAAGGAGAGGGGAAAGGAGATAGGAGATAGGAGTAGCTATAGAAATCTAAGAGATAAAAGATGGAAAATTATATTTCGATGACATTTGAGAATTCAGATTTTGATCTACTAGGTCTTTAATACTATCGATCAACCGATCATCAGCCAATTGTAGATGCCCAGTAGAACATCAACGGAATTCTATTGGATCATTAATCGCATCCATAGCTTGCAAAAGTAGTTGGAACAGATTCACAGTTCACATCTCACAGATCATGATGAAAAAAAGGTATTGTAAAGTATTATTGTTTTAGAGGTGTAAAATAAGACAGCAACAGCGAGGGAGGATACCAGTTGCAAAATACTCACCATATAATACAGTTGGCCTAGCGAGACATTTCGCAAAGAACCGGGTAATATTTGTCATAACCATTCCACCCAACCAAAGAAAGAATTTTTACATTATGCCCTCGGAAAGCCACATGAAGTTAAGTCCCCTCTCAAGGTATCCAAAGATACAAGAAAGGATCATACCCAACCTCTTAATATGTTCAAAGCCATAGACCACAATGTTTTTACCTAAACGCCCCAATGAACCAATCAAAAAGCCTAAAAGGGACAGCCACAAGCCGACGACCACGTAAATCAAGCCCACAAGTTGTAAACTTCTGTTCCAATGAAACGATCCAGAGAAAGCAGAAGATATGTCTCAATAGCCACATTCTCCATAAGGAGTAGAGTCAAGAGCCCACAACCCACAAAGCCAACGACCCACATATCAACATGAGAGCATCTTCGAAAAGAATACTCAACATGTGACAAAGTACGGACAGACAATGGTAACCCTCATGTGATATCATCAGCTTATTCGAAAGACATCTTCTTTCCCTTGAAGTCACCGAAGCCACCACGGTTAGTGCTGCCTCCACGACCTCCACGGGCACCACCACGAGCACCACCACGACCTCCACGGTCACCGAAGCCACCACGTCCACCACCACGTCCGCCACCACGGCCACCGCCACCACGTCCACCACCACGGCCACCGAAGCCACCACCCTCACTGCGCTCTGGACGGGGAGTAGCATAGTCAAGTCTGACTGGACGACCAGCAATGTCAGCACCCATCATAGCATCGTAAGCGGCAGTAGCATCCTCAACGGAACCGAAGGTAACATATCCGAAACCCTTGGGGTTGCCAGTTTCCCTAGTGATTGTTAGTTTGTGTAGATGAGAATGGGACGAGGATTAACTTACTGGTCAGTTGGAAGTCTGACGTTGACAACAGTGCCGTGCTCACCGAAAGCCTCACCAACAACGTTCTCATCGGCATCGAAGGAAAGGTTACCGAGGAAGAGGGTGTCGGAAGGTGGGTTCTTGGCATCACCGAATTGAGCAGCACGGTTGTTAGCACGCTCTCTTGGTGCGGTGGTGTCACGGGGAGTGGAGAAGTCAACGTTGGCCTCACGACCATCGATGAGAGCACCCTTCTTAGCCGCAAGAGCGGCAGCAGCATCACTTGACTTGACGAACTCAACATATCCGAAACCCTTGGAACGTCCAGTAGCCTTGTCACTGATGACACGAGCACCACTGATCTCACCGAACTCCTCAAACTCGCGGTAGAGCCACTCGTCATCAATGTTCCAGCTCAAGTTACCAACGAACAAGTTCTTGCTTCCGTTATCCTCAACAGTCTCCTCAGTCTTGGACTTCTTGGTGGAAGCCTCTGGCTCATCCTCGGCCTTACGCTTCTTGGATGGTGCTTCGGCCTCAGCCTCGCTGGCAGACTCGCTGTCGGAATCGGAAGAGTCGGAGTCGGATCCAGATTCCTTCTTCTCTTCTTCCTCGGAGGAATCAGAGCTATCGGAGTCATCAGAGTCCTCCTATAGGTATATTAGTATGCAGTCCAAATTATGATAGTATTGTTGGAGGGATTGATGTTACTTACAGTTGCCTTGGCGACGGCCTTAGCAGCACCGTTGACCTTTGCCTTACCGGCATCGACAACCTTTTGAACCTTCTTGGCAGCAGCAACAACTGGCTTAGCCTCCTCCTCGGATTCGGAGTCGCTTGAGTCGTCACTATCTTCGCTCTCAGAAGCAGCAGCCTTCTTGGCAGTCTTTGCGGCGGGTTTAGAGTCAGTCTCGGATTCAGACGATGAGGAATCATCTTCGGATTCAGACGAAGATGAGGAGTCAGAGGAGGATGATTCTACCTCTTTCTTCTCGACCTTAGCAGCCTTTCCGTTAGCCTTAGCCTTTGGCGCTGGCTTCTCCTCCTCAGATTCAGAAGAATCCGAGTCGGAACCAGATTCGCTGTCGGAGGATGGGGTGGCAGCCTTCTTGGCTGGCTTTGGAGCTGGCTTAGCGGCCTTGGTGGCAGTAGCCTTTGCAGTCTGTTTAGATTTAGCTTTTGTTGATTGAGATGGTTTAACAACTGCCGCATTCTTGACAGTTGAGAGTGGTAGTTTGACCTCAGTCTTCTTGGAAGCCTTAGCAACCTTGGTATCCTTAGTCTTAGCCATTATGAATGATTTACTTCTTGAAGAAGATGAAGTACTTGAGTGTTTTTGAAAAAGGATATGAAGAAATTGATATCTTTTAATAAAAAAACTGATGAATCGATACAAGTATTGAGTTGAAAAGGATGTATGATTGAAGAAGAAAAACTGAAAACTTGGGAGAGTGAAAAGTTTAAGTAGGTTTGAAGAAAAGCTCTTATCGAGAATTTTTTTTCAATTGCGCTAGAGTGATAAAAGGTTTTTATCTGGAGAGTGGATTCAGGGTCTCGAGGGAGTGGGTCTATCAGCTCGAGTGATTAGTTAAGCATTTCGTACAGTGAAGGAGTCGAAGCAAGTTCGGCAAGTCTTGCTCATTCACTAAATTTCACCCGACCCATAATAAATCGTGACTTTCATCGTTGAGCTCAAACAATCAAAATAGCTTCATTACAAACGCATTTGTGAAAGACGTCGACCACCTCAACTCTACTATTGGATCCATATTACTCGATCGACCATAGACTCATTGATCCTTTAACCCTCCTCATATCCATAATTCAATTCCTGTACAATGGCACCAACTCCCGAATCTGCCGCATTCCTCGCGAAGAAACCTACTGTCCCTCCAACTTTCGATGGTGTCGATTATGATGATACAGCACGATTGAAGCAAGCACAAGATGCGATTATTAGAGAACAATGGGTCAAAAGCATGATGGCGCGTTTAGTTAGAGAGGAATTGGGAAAATGCTATTACAAGGAGGGGGTTAATCATTTGGAAAAATGTGGTGCATTAAGAGGTGAGGATTAATACTATTATATTGGAATAATCTACGAACTTTTTGAAGGGAAATAAGTTCCTTTAATTTTACAAAAACAACCGGCTTCCCAGGAGGAACTTTTCATAGATCTTGGGGCTAATGCTTTCTCTCAGATCGTTATTTCGAGTTATTGAAGGAGTCCAAGATTAAAGGTTACCTGTTCGAGCAACAAAACCATTTCAACAAGGCTTGATAAACATATCATGAGGGTGTTACTGGGCGAGGGGGGGATAACTGGTGAGAACAGGGCGATAGCGGTATCGTGCTGGGTGAGGGTTACGCTTGAATAAGCTCAGTGCGGCTTCAGGCCGGCAGTATATCTGGAATCAAACACTGAAGATATACCAAAATCCAGGAAGCTTCAGAGCATTTGACCCAAAAAATAGAGACCTGAGAAAGGTCTACTAATGGGACTGTAAATATGAAACATTGTACAACCAGTCGATTTCCCTAAACTTGTGATTTTGATGTACGAGAATGACATAGCCAATATGAATTTTGACACGGTATGGATTTCTGAAAATATTACATTTTGTCTTACCTCAAGAAATGTCAGAATAATAGTTAAGGGAGTATTCAATTATTTACATGAACAATTCTCCATGTGATTCTCAATCCTAATATGGACACAGCAAAATAGATAATCCATTTCCATTACATATCCACCCAGCACCCAACACCCCACCAAAGAATTTGATATCAGCAGCACACCCGGTCCATCCAGGTACCCGTAGCTATCCCAAAAAAATAAATCTCCATATACACCAGCACAAGAAATTAACCCACCATATCTCATCTACACAGCCAATCCTCCCTCAAAATGATTTGTTCACGCTGTCTGACCCGTCGGTCCCTCCCTCTCACCCAACAAACCCGTCTCTTCTCGTACACACCCCTCCTCTCCTCCACACCCCCAACATCCACCCCCTCCTCACCTCGCACCGCCGGCCCTCCAACCGCAACCTCCACCGGCGCAGCCCAACCCTTCTCAACCCCCCTCTCCCCCTCCTCCGCCGCCCAAGGAATCTCCTCCCATCCTTCCCCAACCAAAAAATCAACCCCCTTACCTACATCCAGCATTCCCGCGGGAACCATACTCCAAGGTCTCAATTTCCTCAAAGGGAGAGACGATCCCGTCGCTTTAAAAGAGGAAGAATATCCAGAATGGTTATGGCACTGTTTAGACGAGAAGAAAGCTACTGATGGGGGTGCCGCAGCGGGAGGCGATGAATTCTGTATGTCCTCTAATCTTTCATCCCATTCCTATATTCCTATTTATTCACCCTTCCTTTCCCTCTTTCCCAATTGCATCTCGAATTGACTAACACCCTCTCTAGCAAAATCTAAAAAACTTCGTCGCGCCGCTGCCAAAGCCCGTAGAAAGGCAGAAGAACGCGCGCTTCTCTCAGGCGACACCTCTCTGCTCGAAGTAAAGGTTCCTCTACAGCAACAATCGGTCGATTTGTCCAGTGAAGGCGAAGCCGCATTAGAACAACGAGGAGATTTGGTAAAGGCGATGAGGAAGGAGCGTCGCGCGAAGATTAAGGAGGGTAATTACTTGAAGGGAATGTAAATTCGAGGTTGTGGATAGGTCGGAAAATCGATGCACTCTTTTGGGGGAATGGGTTGCGGATTGGGCTCAATTCTTGGGGCATTGTTTGAGAACTTTGAGAGCTTTGATCTTGAAGTATTGCTCAATGAGGAGTCTTCATGTGGGATGGCATGTTGTAGAAAGTATAAAGCAGATGGGAGATGCTCAAGTCAAGAAGACACATGCAATTGACACAGCTAGAGCCATGAAGATTGGGCACTAAGAGACGAGGAAAGATGTAAAATTATGTCACATCTGTGTAAGGATACTATAGACAAGAATCTGTATTATAAGGCATCTATCATTATGTCGACCAACATGTTTGTGGTATTCATGACGCTACCTATTTGATAGTAGCTCGTCATTTTCCCTGACATTAAATGCACCGTTGCAGCGTGGCACCATGCAATGCCACCCAGCTCAAACTCCAAATTGAGACTATGCTTTTGAGCTGTCCATCCATTTCAAAATGACCCAACGCCAATTGTCCAACCCAAGCGGAGACAACCAGCCAGCGCCGAATATTGTTTAGGTCCCACCCCATCTTCTGTGAAAACGCCTAAACGTACATAAACCCAATACCTAGTGACCTTTAAAATGTATCTAATCATCCTCTGCCTCCCCAATCGAAGATTTCTTGATCTCCAACTCAGCCTTAAGCTTTCTCGATTTGTCTTCGATTCTCCTGCGTAGAATTGGATTGTTCTGAGCTGCCAATTGTGCTTGGAGACCTTCAATCTGTTTCTCCAAATCCACGATATCTTCTTTGGCTTCTTGGAGCTGGGCCAAGCGTGCTTTTTCATCGTCATCAACATCATCCGCTTCACTTCCTTCGTCTCCACTTTCCCCACCTTCAATTGATTCATCGCCGCTATCATCTTCTTCGTTGGGAGCTGGGGTCTCGCCTAGTAGCATAGGAGTGGCCGCGATACCTGACATGGACATAGGAGTAGCAGCAATATCTTCAAAGCCTGCCCCTGCTTCCAATTCGGCTTCCATCTCTGCTGCGAGATCAGCTTCGAGATCCCCGCCCATTTCATCCCCAGATGCAGCACCGTCGCCGTTATTAATTTGAGAGAAGTAACCACCATCATCGGCTTCTCCTTCAGCATCTTCATCTTCGGAATATTGATCTTCTCTTTCATCACCATAACTTCCTGGACTGAATACTTGACTACTTTGTTCTCTTTCTGGGGAAATAACTTTGTATTCTGAAGATACAGCTTTTCGATCATCTTCAAGAAGTTTCTCAACAGCTTCCTCTACAGCCTCGATCGCAGTTCTACTAATACGTTTTCTGAAACGCCGTTTTCGTGCCAAATGCATTGGAGCAGTGAGACCATGTGGATATTGAAAAGTTTGTGGATCGATAATTGAGGGCAAGGGAGCAATTTTGGCCTCATCTTCATTCTCGACCCTTTGATAAATCCAAAGCATTTGACAAATATCCGCACTTTTATACCATCCTCTTTTATCCCAACTCTTCATTCCTTCAACGATACATGGCAAGTCGACAAGAGTAGCAGCATAGACATTTCCACGGATAATAACAGCAGCTCGTCTACCTTCGGCATGAAAGAATTTCATTTGCACATCTGCACCTCCGACTTTTGGATTGACACCCATTTTCTTCTCGGCGATGCATGTTCGTAGGTAGTCACAATCGTTGCCGGGAATCATTCGAAAGATAAACGCTTCTTCGATGGAAGGATCTTTTTCCGTATCACTGGCTTCAGAGTCATAGCCTTCTCCAAGAGGTCTTTTCGGTGGTTTGCCCTTAATTTTAGCCTTCATCATAACCGGTGTCTTTGGAAGTCCATTGTTGATACCAGCCATAGAAGGCGTTTTTGGCTTGATACTAATCTTGACTTTCTTCTTCGCAGGCTCATCGTGAAGGTTCGGTTTCCTGGGTATAACAGAGATAGTTTCATCACCACTGTCGTCTTCTTTCTTAACTCTCTTGCGCGAATCTGCGAGCTTTTGTGTGGGTCTAGGTGCTCGACCTGCTTTTGTAGGTTTTGATTGCGATGAGCTAGACGCAGATGGAAGAGGGGATGATCCCGCAGGTTTACTGCTGATCTTTATTTTTGGTTTGGATCCGCCAGGTGTAGAAACTGATGGTGTGGTAGGTGTAGAAGGTCCCGGCGATGCATTCATTCCTCCATTGGTCTTGAGACTCAACTTTAGCTTCAATGGGCCGCTCATATTGGCGGTTTATCCTCGAAGTTGTGCACTCTTTTCGAAAATAGGTGATTCGTGTCGCAAGATTGGTGGGTGTGAAATTTTATAAAAATTGCAAAACAAGAGTTTATTCGTTGTCTGTCGTAGATCTGTAGAATTTAAGATGTTGAACTGATCAATTGGAATGGAAGGAGCTCCAGTTCGATAATTATACGGAGACCCGATCACACAATCGCGCAACCGCGTTTTCCATTTCACTTATGCGACAAATGGGAATTCGCATTCACCTTTTGCGCTTTACGGTGAAATACAAGAGCCTTTCTATTTAATTAACTATATAATTTCTGCGACATGCAACCATGATAATATCTAGTCTCTCCGCACCTTGATCCCGACTTTTTCGTCATTCAAAATTGAAAAACTTAAGATGGCAACACCTCAAGCTCTTCATCATGCCCTCCTTCGACCATGTATTTTACATATCCTCCGCGCAGCCGGTTATCACTCAACGCGATCCTCAGTTCTTGATACCATAACCGATTTAGCTGCTCGTTACATGTACATACTCGCGCAATCAACAGCAGCGCATGCCGATCTAAACCACGCGGATCTCGACATAACGATTTCAGATGTACGAATGGCCATGCACGATTGTGGAGCTCTTATGCCAGAGAAGGCAATAGAAGAACAGGAATTCTATGGCGAAGAAGATATGAGAGGTGTAGAAGGATTTATAGCTTGGGCCATGGGGGAAGGGAATAAAGAGATTAGGAGGGTTGCGTTAGCAGATGGAGGGGAAGATTATCTGACTGGTATGCTCTTCTTCTTTCTTCATTGATTTAATGTGGTTGTGAATAAGAACTAAAAGAAGATAGCTCTCAAAAAGAAGCATAACACAACCGATGAGGATTCACGATATCATGGCACATTATTAGGAAGACCTGCCGAACCTCGAATAGTGAAAGTCGAGGGAGGAGAGATTACAAGTGTGAAAGAGTGGGCAGACCGGATGAAACCAATACCGAAGCAGATTGAGGAAACACCCTCCACTAGAGAGGCGTCTTCAGCTCTGAGTTCTGTCGGGGATCAAGTTATGGAAAATATGGAGTTTTAATATCATGAAGGAATGGTCGCTTTGAATTTCGGGCATGGCGACGGAGTTTGGGTTGTTTGACAGATATAATACACGACCATATCGCAAGGTGGGATCGTGGGAAATCACATTTTGCAGAAAGAGCGACAATGAATCTGAGTGGACGAATCTCCAAAATGATTAAAGGGATTGAATTTAGGTCTTCAATTCGCTTCAAACGGATCCCAACCCTTCGTTTTCGAGTCTTCCACCTGCACCTCCATCTACATTGATGCCTTGCTCTCGTTGACTCTTGATCTTCTCTCTAGCCTCCTTCTGCTCTGCCTTTTGTCTATCCAAATCACTTGTATAACTACCCTCCTCTCCCCATCCAGCATTCTTCTTGTCGAATTGAGCAGCCATGACATCTCCTTCACCTGGGGCTCTCATTTGCTCTCCATCCAAATCCTCTTGTTGAGGTCCGACCTTGGAACTCGATAATTTGGCATTACTGTCGTCCGCATTATCTTTTGGATGATCGCCATGGCCCATTGCTGTAGCCGATCCTACTGACATCCCAGGAGTGGCTGTGGATGATGGTGCGCCGGAGTTGGGACCAAAAGTTGTACCGGCGGGGGCGGAGTTGAGTGAGGATTGATTTTGAGATGCAGACATGGTGAACTGCGTAAATAGAGAGGATTGAAGCTTAGTCTTGATGTAAGAAGAGTATTCAATGTATTTTCTAGTATTGACGACTGAGTAATTGATATAAATGGTTGTTAAGGATGAAGAGATGAATGGCTTGAAACGTCCCTACTCTTGGATATCATTCTTTACCTACTTGGTGGTGGTTTACCCAGTCTAACAAGCAGCATTTTCTAGTAATAAAGATGACGTAGATAAAAATGAATTGGTCGCATTTGATAAGATTAAACTCCAATCAATAATACATATGGTGAGACAAGGTAAATTGCTACGGTCATCTCAAAAAGCCACGAATGCATTCAATATCATTGCCCCGCCAATATCAAAACGACGGTCCGACCATTTGAATGGCACTCTCACCACTACCCCTTCCTCCTTGACTTCCCAATTTATATCCTCATTCTTTTGATACAGGTTGATGAAGCTAAGATAGTCGACAATAACTACACAACTATCTACCTACTCTCCAACAATAAAGAGTCCTACCGTTTTTACAAACACTCATTAGAAGTCTCAAAAGGTCACGTGTAGTGGTAGTATTGAACTTCACACGGCGTCCAAAGGCGTTCTACTGATTCGCATCAACACAATCAATCATGCCATTCCCACTTGAGCTTCCCACAACATCTTCGTTCTCGTTCTCATCATATTTCACAAGCGACTCGCATCCCTCACTACCTCTAGCCGCAAGTACTTACAGAGGGGTTCTTCGTGATGTGCTGAAGAAGCACAAACGACTTACTCCTTCCCAGCAATCTTCAAATCTTTCATCTATTCTCCAAGCACTCAACAACTACATCCCATATCTCTTAGCCATCGACTCTGGCATATCTTCTCAATTTGATCCCGGAGCAGAACACATAGATATCATCCTCACTTCAACACCAACTCTAGAATGGCGTCCAACTCTTTCGGATCCGCCAATACCAGGAAGAGAAATTCCAAGGTTGAAGATACAAAGTTTGGAATATGAAATTTATTTCGTCCTTGCAACACTAGCCTACACTCATGTTCTTCTTTCACGATCCTCACTGCATCCACTTTATTCATCTGCGACAGCGTCACCATCACCTGACCAAAGAACTTCATGTATTAAAGCTGCTACAGAGCAATTACTAGCAGCTGGTTCGATTCATAACTATCTGTTTACCCGCTCAACGAGTCTCACTTCTCCACCCCCTTGTCCTGATATCTCAAACCCAGTTTTTCGTGCCCTCAGTAGCTTAGCATTGGCCGAAAGTACATTACTGGCGGTTTTAAAAGATGATCCATATCCAGCAGCAGTGCAACAAGATCGTAACAAGAATGATAAAGAATGGATGATTAAAGCTCCTGAGATGCCCAAAGTTCGCGCTCATCTGTTTGCAAGATTATGCCTTGCTGCCGCCGATCATGCGGGTAATGCTGTAGCCATGCTAGGTGGGATGGGCAATGGAGGGAAGGGAAAGGTAGATGCTGAGTTGTTAAAATACGTTGAAGACTTGCGAAGAGTGGGAAGAGGAAAAGCTTGCAGATTTTTTGGAGTGGATGCGGAGTTAGGAGGGAAGACAGGTGATGGTATTGGATGGCTGAGAGCTGGCTTGAGTGAGCTGGGCATATTGGTGGGAAATGATGGAAAGAAATCCTCTGGGATGGGATTTGGGAGATTAAGGAAAGAATGGACAGAGAAAAGAGAGGACCGTAAAGTTGAAAAGGGGAAGGATTGGGGAAGTGATGCAGGGAAAGCGGAGGAGGGAAGAGTTCTAGAAATGCTGGAGAAGAAATGGGTAAAGATGAACGACACTGTAGGCTATACTCTTCTATTCCCTGCATTACTGAATACTAATGACTAGCGCAGATTGGCACACAGCTCGTACCTTCTAATGGAACGCTCATCTCAGCACTACCATCTGGACGGGAAATGCATACACTAAAATCTTACCAACCTCCAAGCCTTGACAATCAAGTCCTTGAGAGCATGAGAGCTCCGCCAGATCGAGCAGATACGTACGAAGAGGACAATAGTTCCGATGAGGATAACAATGAAACACCAGTTGGTGCATTCCCAGGCACAAAGGGAGATTATGCTGGAAATGCGAATTATTTCTAAATCATACATCTCTATCTCGTGCTCAAGAGACCAAGACATGTTCTAGACCTGGATCGCCATGCATGTTACACAAGCTCCACTAGAACCATTCATCCCCAATCAATCCGCATCACTACACCGCCAGTTCACGACCCTAGCAGGACAAGTTCATCCCATCACTCGGTGCAACAATGAGATGTGCAACAAATCAACTTTACTTTCATTCATATCTTTCTAGTGGTGAGATGATATGATCATGGGTACATTGACGTCTTACATACTTGCGCCACGTATCCATTTACACGTGATATGTGGATGAGCTTTATAGACAAAAGTGATGTGGCTTGCATTGAATGGTGAGTCAATTCACATAGTTTGTGATTAATTACCAGAACGATGGGTCTGGTAGTAAGCACCGTCTCACTGCTATATGGGGGCAATGTGGGGAAGATGATAGATTGAATTCGGATTTTAAACCAAATATTCTCTTCTCAATTGCGTCTGTCTTGCACCTCACAGATGCCACTTCTGCATATCATATGCAATTTCATAGTCACAAGTTCTCATACACCCCAACTTCTAATCTGCGCGCTAGCCGTTGCGATTTCTTCATCGCTTGGCATGTTCACTACCACAAGATATAGAATATTCTGGGATATTTGTTAGCAACCATTTTCTTGGATTCAAGATATTGAATTAGGCAGTACTCACGTTGCCCAGAATTTTCTTGACTCCTTTCGTTATGATTTCAGGGCCACCAAACCCTCCAAGGCCTCCTCCTAATCTATTCCCTCCTCTTTGGTTATTTTCCTGTTGTTGCTGTTCTCCACTACCCTCACGCTGAAGACCTATCCTGCCATCTGATTGTGCTTGTCTCCCGCCTAAGTAGGAACGCTCGCCACCAAATACAGCACCAAGTCCACCTAGTCCACCACCCCTTCCACCAAACCCTCCTCCTCCCATCCTAGCAGCCATCAAGTCTTTTCCCATCGGTGGGTTGAACTTTCCACCTGTAACCAAACTCCATGGATTTCCACTACTAGCTGGATGATTCGGATCCGCATACCGACTCGTAAACTTCTCCTTTGGCCCAGTCGATAAAAAGCCATTGGGATTCTGCGCCGCATATTGTGCTCGTGCTCTTCGATCCATGTAATCGGATACGAAATCTCCTTTCCTTTTCAATTTCTCCTTGACTTTTTCTTCTTCCTCTACTCCCGTATTTTTCAAAGCCGCATCGAGAGCTGGGAAAACAAGAGGTGCAGCTTCAGGAAACTCGAAATCACCATATGTATTTCCGGATGACGTCTGGAATTTGTTCCTCCTTTTTGATTCTCCAGTTCGTGGATCAATTGATTTGGAAATCATAGATGTCATATCAACCATATTTGTATGGTTTCCATCATCTGGATTCCACGTCAATACCAACGCATACAAACCACGAGGACGAAAGAATTGGTTATTCATTCCGTCTAGGAATGAATTTGTTCGTTGACGAGAATGCATCTCATTTGCAGCTTTGATAGCAACTGCAATGGCTATCTGAACAGCGATAGCAACGCCGGGAGCAACCCCATGCGCGGCTAACCCGGCAAAATTGATGCATTGGATCCAGGGTGAGGCTTGCGTTGCTTCGTTGAATGTACGCAGGAAGTCTAGCCACATGGTCTCGGAGATATCGCAGTTTTGGAGGAGAGGAGCGTAGGCTTGGATGAAGCCTCGGGAACGGCTTTTGGGTCGGCGTTGAGGGAGGATGACGGGGAGAGGGAGTCGGTTGGTAATGAGATGGGAGGATGGATATTGAGGGGCGGGGTATTTGGCGATGAAACGGGATATGAATACTTTCATGAAGACGGTGTGTTTTTCTTTTCCTTGGGGGGTTTGGGTTTCTGCGTCGATTTCTTGTACCGTGAGATCAGAGGGGGAAACTTGTTGCGTCTCGACGGGTGCAAACTCATCTTGTGCAGCATCCAATTTCCAGATCTGTTCATCGTTTTCTTCATGCAAGACATCGGGTTCTACAGCTGTAGAATCTTGATTCGAGATTCTCAATGCATTAGAACTAGCTGATCGAAGTTGAACATCCTCGCTACTGGATGCTCGTAGAGATTGAGATTGAGATTGAGATTTATTAGCTTTCTTGACTTTATGCGCATGCACACTCTCGGATGCAAGACCAATACCAGCTGCAATGCCTTTGATTGCCCCTTCGAGAATGAAAGACATGGATGGGTGGAACGTTAAGAAAGATGTGTTGTGATGATATATTGGAAGAACTGAGTATAGAAAATTGGTAGAAGAATTTCTAAGGGGATCGAAACACTTGGAAATTATAAAGTTGAAAGATTGAGGTATGAAATGAGAGCTATCTATATAGATACTCATACATATACATATACCAAAATCAACCATCGCAATACACCTACGTTTTCAGACATACATGTCCCCTCCGCCCGGGATTGCGAGTTACGCTACCTATCTAGGTACCAGGTACTCAGCCCTGTAGATGCACTAACAACTTCTAGATTTCCTCTTTGGGATTCTGCATATTTTACACGGATCAATTAGATGGCCGAAGTGGATAGGTAGTATGTAGTTATCTTCATATTACTGCGCGTACAGTGGAAATTGGTGATGTGATATGATCACTATTAAGAAGATTACTTCGTGGTTGTAGATGGATGTGCTAGGTATACAGGAGTGTGATTGGTTGGATGAAGCTTGGATGACGCTTTACTGTTTTGGTGAACGAATGCGAGGGGTGTCACGTGGGAGAGTAGGTTTGTTGGATGGTTGAGACGTATTGAGACTTCTCTTGGAGTATAATTCTGCGGAATATTTTATTTTCGTTTCTCGTTCTATTCTGTTGTATGTGTTTCAGGTGTATGTATGGATATTAGACTCAGGTTTTCTGTTGTAGGTGTAGAATCGTTTGAATCTTGGATTCTTGAATTTGAGGCAAGCTTGATGTTATAATTTGTACCGACGACGAGGTGTTGGGATGTGAGATTAAGATTTAAGATCATCTCACTTGGGGTATCTCATCTCTTTACCTCCTCGAAGCTTCTGCGGCTATTCTGAAAGATTTTTGGTGGATTTGTAGCATTCTGTTATGGGGTTGTACATGGTATCATGGATTAATCTTACCTCAGTAGGAAACGAACTAGACACGAAAGTTATACAAAGTGAATGCTTTTAGGTTCTACTGATTTTCGATGGAATCAAAGATTGAGAAATGTGTATGACTTATGGGGTGTAGGTAAGGGAATGAGTTGCTCGCGGGCTATATATATCGGTTTTGAGTTCTGGATTTTGCATATCTACTTGGGAGTTTTGGTTTTCATCCTCAATTTGGGAGATGGTAGAGACCGGGGTTTTGAAATGGTGTGATGAGGGTTCTTTCTCTTATATATGATACTTGGGGAACTCTTTGTCTGGGGTTGGGAATGAATAGGGAAGACATACTGCAATCAGGGCTAGGAAACCTTCTGAAAACATAATTGATAGTGATTGTTGTGTTGATCACATATTGAATTAAAAATTAGACACTAAGTCTATCTATATCTAAACTGCCTTGGTATGTACCGACTTCGTCATCATAAAATTATCCTCTATCCAGGCAACTCTCATTTCTTACCCTTTCGAAATGATAACTTTGGATTACTGATTTGAGAGTAAACTCAATGTATGTATTGGATTCGATGCAGTGAAGCAACTCCACCGTGCGAAACAAAATCGAATATAAACAGAAAAATCTACAAACACCCCTCTCTAAAAGCCCTCTTATTTTTCTCCGGTTCCTCCCCCAACATATCCGGATACTTCCACCTAAACCCCCACTTAAACCACAACGCCAACTTCTTACCCGCACCCATCTCCTTCCACTGCGCCTTCAACCGTTCCTGTTCCTCCGCACTCTTCGCTTTATACGTGGGTCCCGTACAACACAGGAAAAGCATCAATATACAACACCACGCATACGGAACTCCTCGTTTGCGATTCAACCCCAACATAATCCCCTTGAACGAAAGCCAGGATTCGAAAAGTCCAACGAATAACCAAAGCACGACCCAGCCGACAGGAACACAGATGATGATCAGCAGAATCGCGCGGTCTCCGCACCAATACACATCGCAGGTGTACGAATCGTAGTATGAAGAGCTACCTCTACCGCTCGAGGAGGAGTCGTAGCTGGGATATCTCCATGTGGGAGTACAGGTTGCGGTCGAGAGAATAGTGGTACATGTTGTTGTGGGGGTGTAGCAGTAACTCATTGAATATGGTTCGTAGTTTGCAGAAGCGCTGGCTAATGTGTCGGCGGCCACATCGGTGGGATTGAGAATGGCGTTGACGTATGTTGCGGCGCTAACACTATCATCGTAGTATGTATATTTTGAAATAGAGGTCGTGAGAACTGAAGGGGAAATAACGTTTGCGACGATCGTGGGGATGTAGATCGGGACGTTGGTTACATATGTCCAGTTCTGAGCTGTGCCCGTACAGCTGGGATATGGGGTGTATGTAATTGGAACCACGAAGCTGGTTTGAAGAGCAGTGGTTGTCGCATAGTAGTCGTAGGTGGAAGTCGGTCGAGAACCGCTACCGGGTGCAAGAACTACTTCGATGATGGTAACGTGTGCATAGGCGGACGTGTCAGTCAGTGTTTCGATAGCATTTGCGACGGGAGTCGCATTTGGAACGACCCCTCTGGTAATTGTTTCGACTTCGGCGGAGTATGTCGTCCCGGAAAGGGTCTCGGCTTCCAGGTGGGTGTATACGGATAGTTCGACGTAGCTTGTGACGATGTAAGGTGCTGGTGCTGCGAGGATTGGGGCCAGGAAAAGGCAGGGGATGAGGAGAGACCTCATATTTGTGCGGTTGTATGATATTGAACTCGAATTAAATTGTTAAGTCGTGGTTGGTGAATGATATTGAATAGCAGGCAACAGTGCACGCAAATTATTCTAATTTATTTTCGTACGCTTGTGCAAAAACTTTTAACGAAAGACGAATGAAGATTTTAGTGAGAATGGAACAACGGCGACAGCGACAGTGACAACAACAACCAACAGCAACAATAAAAACGACAACAACAAAACAATACCAAAAATAAAAAATTGCGCGACAATAAGGATAAACATCAACGTATAGTACGTGAATCATCCATAACCTTAAATTAAGCATGAAATTAGCTATTGAATGTAACTCTCGGCGCATCCACTCCTGCCTTACAAACTCCCCTGCTGTGCCTCTTTCTATCATAAGACGGGGTGATAATTCTTCCTCTCATACTTGGCATTGTAACCGAGTGAGATTATTCGCGCAGAGATATTGATTGGTCGATATCAACTTGGAGACGCGATTTAGAGCTTCGTGGAGATATAAATATACTTATACGAATCCCTTATCACTGATCCATCAAATCGAAAATAAAGTATTCACGATTTCCAACTCTAGATCTCGAGAATACATGTTTTCCAGAGAAAATCTTTTTGGATGTCTGGTGGAGAGTGTGCAGAGGAAGCCTAAAAAGAGAAGATGACAGCGCGTGGATTCGGCTAGTCTGTCGGATATATATCCTAAAAGGGTGATCTGCCGATGCGATCTAGGCTTGTTTGTTTGCACGGCTGCGAAGGTGGTCGTGGTGAATTTTTTTTCGATAGCCCACTTATGGTGACTCGTTACGAGGTAGATGGTTTTGCAGGGAGGTGTATAGGAGGAGATTTCAGGAGAGAAAGGGAATCTAGTATAATAGGAAGATATCAATCATGAAGAATTTTGAGATTGAGAAAGTCTTGGATGAGCGGTTCTTGGATATTGGATAGAGAGGCCGAGCCATCAATACTTCGCTTGCCAGTAAATGTAAGTCCATCTTGATATGTTCGTTGGAATCCATGTAATCTTCACCCCGCTGTCATGGTCGGATAAATCGATATTCGAATCCATTCGACGTCCACCTGAGAAATCGAGACGACGTGTCAAGTAGTATTGCACATGCTTTGCGCATGCTCCTAGGCGCCGTGCTATCCTAAAGAAATTCTTACCGCATTGGACTATTACTTCTCGAAACATATACATTAGCATAAAGAAAGACCTTTCTCGAAGAATCTTAGGTTAAGTAATAATTGCATTTTTTATCATTCTTTCCCATCCTGAAACTGCTTAGTCCGTTCAATTGCATAATCTTACACAGCCAGAGATTCCCTTACAAGGCATTCCAAAGACAAAAATCCGCCTTAGATATCAAGTCTCCAAACTCCATATTGCCTCAGAAACAGGTTTGTAGCATGTGATTGCCTTTGTCTCTTGCCTAGTATATTCTTCTGATTCGGCTCTTCCACTCGATATTTCTACTCAAACTCTGTCCCTTGAGGATTCAACCTCACACCCCCATCTACGTCCTTCTTATCAACTTCTGTCTCCTGACCCAAATCCATACAAATGTTAATATTGGTATCAACTTAGTGATTGAAAGTATAAGTACTGAAGTCTTAGATACATTATTGTAATCCTTGATATCTTTAAAACTAGGGAAAGCTAGCACTATGAATATGTCCATTGTCCCGACACTTAAGAACCTCGGCATCGGTCATCTCGGATTCTGAAAGGTCCAGCTCAGACATCGAAGTCGCCCATAGAAGATTGGCCATCCAGCTGAGAAGATTCCGCCGACGTCTCCAGCGGTAATCCCGCCGGTTTGAATTCGGATCGACGTGTCTTGATATAAAAAGCGAATGTGCTACCCGTTGCTTGAGAATCCGCATACCCAATACCAATTGCACCTCCTTGTAACTCCGCAAGCTCCCGACAGATGAACAATCCTAGACTAGAATCGCCATACTGCGTAAGCGTGCTTAAAGACGTTTGAGAGAATTTCTTGAAGAGCGTCTGCCTCTCCGTTTCACTCAATCCTTTGCCAGTGTCGGTAATTGAGCAATGAAGGTATACTATCTCTCCTGTTCCCGACGCGTCTTTCAAAGTCGGGTCATTTCGTGCTATGCGAAGAGGTATGTATTGTATCTCTCGCCCGATCTCTTTGTGGTAAGGCGATCCAGTTGTGGCTCCAAGACGCACCAATACGTTTCGGGTTTTGAATGATTTTGTGTATTTGTTGGCATTTTTTAGGAGATTGAGGAGTAGTTGTAGAAATCTTGAAGGATCGAAGCAAAGCCATTGCGAACTTAAAGCCTCCATCGAGGGGTCCACCTCGAGTCGGATACTAATATCCAACTTGGATGTTTCTCCAGAGAGCATAGACATAGCTGTATCGACGACACGAATTGGCTCCGTTCGAGTTGGTGAAATTGAGAACAGATTGATATCCAGTTTAGACATCATACGAGCATCCTCCATCAATTTTCGCTGATGTTCTCCACAAGATATAATGATTTTCGCAATTTCAATATTGCGCCTTACACTCGTCTTAATCTCCCCATAACTCTTTGAATTGCCATCATGAAGGACGTTATCCTGAGTATGAGAAAGAGCTTTATTGATCTCATCAAGACTAGAGATCATGGTGTGTGCTGCTTGAACGGCGGCTGAAAGTGGGTTCATCAGCTCATGACTTGTCATGTTCATGAATTCTTCTCGTTCTTTCTTCTCCTTTAACGCTTCGTTCAACCTCCTTTCCTGTATTCGAGCAGCCCATTTGATATGTGTGACATCACTAAGACACCCAACAACATGCTCCACCTCTCCCTTGTCGTTGAGCCGCGGGACAGCACTACATTCGGCCCATGTGTAGTAAACTTCATCCTCTCCAAATAGGGCGGGATCTGGGAATTGAGGCCTCCAGAGAGTTTTGGACCTTCCTTCAAAGTGAACTGGACATTTCTCGGTCAAAACGAGGTACCATTGTTCCGCGACAAATTCTCTATCCTCATCAATCAAACAGTCGAGCCATCTTAGATTTGAATGCTCTTCTACTGTCCCACCTGTGATTCTTGTCCTTAATACAATCCATATTAGCTAACGATCTGAGGTAAAGGTATTCATCTAATCTGCAGATACGAGGAGATATGAATGACTAGGCGGAACATACCAGGCCTCATTCGCGAATAATAAGCTTCCGTCTTTGGCATCGATAATAAACATGGCTATAGGAGATAATTGGCTGAAGTTGGAGATTAGACTTGTCATATCTAAGAGCTGTTCCGAGATGGACTCTACGGTTGTAGAAGACCAATCTTTGCTACAAAAGAACTTGGCGAACGGCGTCTCAAAGGATAGAGAGGGCGTAAAATATAAGTGAGCAGCTACAGCTGAGTTATGTGAGCCGGGTGACCTCATAATAGAATAGTGGTTTTCGCAATGAGAATTAGAATTCTGGCTCCGGATTTTAGTTGGAGGAAACCTATATTGTGTATGTTTCGATTGCAGGTGCTTGCAATGAATGACGTCGGTATCTTGTACTGATTTCGAAAATGCCATCTCATGCCCGGAAACCACACACCATCGATCTCCTAATAAAACCTTAGACCATCTTTGATGCCGAAACCAATATTGATTGACTGCCTTGCTGGGTCGAGTATGTATCCATTTGATAAATGCGTTTCCACCCTGACATGAGTTTCCTGAAAGCCATGAGGCGATGTTTTTAAACTTGGCGTAAGTCTTGAAGGCATCATTTGTGAAGACTACGGGAAGTTCACAAATCTCGTTTTCTATCGACATATCAACAATGAAGGAGGGCCTGCTATCTTGCCGGAGCAAATCAACCGCCCCAAGCTCTGCCAGAACCAAATCTGTGCCTGTTGTCTCTTCATTATTCTTGTGCCTCGTATTTATCCCCACATGTTCGACACCAAGAGAATGTCCCGATCCGCATTGAAGTGACATTACTCTTATCTACACACAACGACGTTTGCTTGAATTATCCTTGTCGTAAAAAATCGCAAGCGTAAAAGCTCTATTTCCAACCGTTTCGCCTCTCGAAAATCAAGCTTGCCTCGGGATGGTGATCTGCCAACAGCTTCAGTAGACAATGCAGACGAGTGAAGGTTAAATCGACGCAGAATAGGGTTTCAACTATTAAGTATCTTTCTATTGAGGATTGATGGATACCTGAAATAGTGAAGTTTAATACTTACGACTTTTATAAAGAAAAGAATCGTAAAATTCAATTGACTGGGTATGAAGCTCGAGATCCAAAGGACCCTTTTCCAGGATTGCACACATACTTTCGATCATCGAATCAAATCTGGCCAAAAACTAAAGTCTACAGTAGTATTGTTCTTTGGGATTGAAGAGCAATGAGGGGCATTTTAAAGTTTCTCGTGTTGTAAGTGCGCGGGACAATGCTAGGTAGTCCCGAGCGGTTACTCATTGATCATTGACTGGCAAAGCTTCCTGGGGTTAACAAGTTTTTTCTGGAGAACTTGATCCTCTAGCACAAGGTCTGAGAGTCTGAGAGTCTGAGAGTCAAGAGAGTTTAAGAATATATCGGTCGTTGGAGATGCGGAAATGCTATCGATCTCTCCGCTAAGGAATTTACTGCCGCAGTGACGGTAAGCTAACCCTGTCTCGAGCTCGTATGCCAATGGTGTACTGCGTAAGAACCATCACTTGAAGGTCATTTTTTTGGTAACAGGGGCCTGCTTATTTGAACTGTACAATCTCGAAGAGCAAGAAAAGCTTGTCAGTGGCGACTTGGGGGAGCTCGGGGAGCTCACTCGAAATCTCCACATGGATAGATGGATGGACGGATGGGTCAATCCACAACTTTGGACCCTTGATACAGTAGGCATTAGGAAAGTGGCGAAGGGAACATGCAGATGTGGTTTGTTTTCAGCAAATTAAGTGCTCTTGTGGAAGTCCAAGCATTGAAAATTTTGTTGAAGGCTTGAAGCATATATAGTATAAGAAGGACCGGTACATCATAACATCGCATACTCGTACATACCTAGAGAGCTCGAGGAGAGGTAGCTAGAACAATCGTAGGCCAAGTCTTAAGTCTTGGCTAGCTTTGGTTGTTGGATGATCCATAAATTCACGTGATGTTGTATTTCCATATTCCTTCCCTCGAGCTTCCCTCTGTTGTGTTATGTTCTGTCCAACATTACCATCACGACAAACATCAATATCAACACCAACCATCACAATTTATGTTTCAAATCCTCCTCTGTCATAGTATATAAAATATCTAGGTATCTATAGATTATCTTATATCTTGTCCAATAATGTATACTCTTCGGGGTCACCGTTTTCAAAGCCGGGGAAGTGAGCAGATCTAAGCGGACTCAAGTAGAATACCTTCTTCTTAACAATAATCCTTCGGAGAATTCTAAATTGAATTCCATGAACTATGTACAGTGTACACTATAGTGAAATGGTATGAATCAAGCCACCTAAGGCGGTCGCTATTCCAATCATGATTTCCGCTTTGATTTAACCTATTTTGTTCGATTTTGTTATCAACATCCAGAATACTGGATAATGGAGGACTACGATTACTCACAAAGGTAGCCGTGATTATGACCAGCCCGATGATGTTATGAGTACGACTTTCATCTGGTAGCTTCAAGAAGCTTGCCATGTCAAACCATCAATATGCGTGTACACCCGTGCAAGACTCTCACGTCTTCCAATACTCCGACCAAACTTTTATATTGGCCTAGAGCGGCGACTTTAATTCGTCATCAATACATATATCCCCACGCGAATTTTTCTTCTCAAGAGGCGGCGCTGTTGAAGCCAATGCCAAGCAGATAAGCCTAGGTATATCGGTCATCTATCTTATTTTTGGGTCGGACTATAAGTTTTGTAGCACGCGAGTACTGGTGTTGGGGTATGCGGCCATCTTAACAGCCTTTGAATCGAAGCTTTTGTAGGATCCCATTGGATACCCGCGTTTGTGCGTGATCCGCTTCCACAAATTCTAATGCTCCAAAGGATTACAACCACTTGATTATACAGATTCTGAAGCTCTTAGGTTGACAATACATGGACAGAAAGTCGAACTGTCAGGCATTCAATTTAATGCTTGATGAAGTATTCAAATTAATTGATTCTCTTGGAGCAACCTACTATCTGTCAGCTATTTGACCAAGCTTACGACCTTCTTTTTGCCGTGTTTTCCGTTTCTTTCGCGTCTACCGCGCCAGATAATTCTCTAGTAGTCTTCTGTAATTTTCTGTTTGCCGGCGAAAGGGTTTAGGCACAAACCCATGCTTTTCAGCGTACTACAGCCGCCTCATACCGCGCTTGTGGTCTCTTTTGCGGTCATCGGTGGTCGAGCATCTCCCCTCCCCGAGGACAACTTTTGTGTGAGCAAAGATTGTACTCAGGTCTTTTTTGCTGCTATGCCATAATTGGTGTGAAAATTTCATAGCGCTTCTTATGAAAGCCTTGTTGGATGCTTGTTGCAAAGCGGGTAAGGCTGAGCATGACTTGCATATAAGCTACCATTCCAAAAATTATCTTACGATCATCCAAACTCAAACACTCAACTCATAGCAATCCGATTGCACTCTCCACAGTTTTGACTTTATCATCTCCACAATATTTTTTACTGTTCGCTTGAACAGTACCCACAAGGTTGGCGAGTAAATTGATGAGTAGTTTCTTGTATAGACGACGCAAATTAAAAATATGAAGCCTATCAAGCCATCCAATATTTCCTACTCTTCTTCTTCTACGAACTTTTCTTCATCCACTTCAGATCCACCATCTAATATCTCCATCCCTCCAGCAATATATACAAATAATGCATTAAATAGCAATAACTCCATCCCACCAACTCTCCCCAGCATTTCCACTATTCTCCAACAACCTCTCCCTCCATTACCAATAACAAACACAAGAACCCACAACCCCATCACACGTCTCCCAACCAGAAACCTCGCTTCCAGCGCCGCAGTAGTATCAAACACCTCTACTACCACAAGAGGTCTAGTGTCGACCCAAAGAACCAAAATCATCAAAACATTCGTCTCCCCAAAAGGCTGCACGAAAATCATCCTAATGATCACCATCACTACAATGCAAGAACCATTTTTCGACAAGGAAAAGAATTCATGGGTGATGCGCCGCACGACTGAAATAAGAAAAGTGATGGTGAGAAAGCGATTGCGACCTGATTCCAACGATAAGAAGAATAGCATCGTGAAACGCAATACGAGAAAGTCAAGAGGAAAGGGAAGAAAGGGGTCAAAGAAGGGACACTTCGATTCAATGTGAATATTATCCGATATTACATTATCTCCGCCTGTAACGTCAGATGAGGGGAGATTGCACATACATAACTTGACTTTGAGATAACTTGTATATATGGGTGAGGGATAACATGGTGGGATATGGTATGGGGGATTGGGTATGGCATGGCATGGTATGGCGCGACTGGAACAGGGCACACAAAAGGATTGGTTGGTTGGATGGATGCATTGGTAGGATAAGGACAAGGAAAAGGGATATACCATGGCGTCGCATAGCATAGGATAGCATAACGTTGGAACTTGAGGATAAAAAAGGGATGGTATTGGGGCGTAATTTTATTATGATTTTTGTTCCATTGTTTGACTTGATCAGTTTCGATGCTTTCTCAGTGTTGATAAATACGCGTCTAAGTTTAGAATCTGTTCAATGATAGTATTTTGTTCAAGAACTCCAGACAGATCAGAGTGGGAAAGCTAGACTTCACATCGTGATACATCCGTACATATTTCACGACACTGTACCGCATTAAGATTACTATTCAGCTATCCGCAAATTCCCTTCATTCAACCGCTCACTTAAAATCCCCAATCTCCACTCAAACAACAACGACGCTCAACCCTCCATCCACAAATGAAAAGCAGGAAAATGAAACTCTCAAATGAATGTCCATCCATATATCTTTTCATATATACCATTTCCCCATCATCTCCCTCCCTCCATCCCATATAAATCCAACCCTAAGCACCTCCATCAACCCACTCAATCACCAATTTCACCTCTTGACAATCTGCAGGTAGTCGCCGCGTCCCATTAATATACGCACGAACTGGAATTCCTTCCAAAAAGGCATCGGTTTGGATTTGTGTCGCGTCTGGGTTTACGGATCCATAGGTTGAAGGAATTGGAAATGATGTTTGAGCGCAGAAACGGGCTTGGTTGTCTGGATTTGGGGAGGTGATATTAGTGTATATTATTACTCATCGTACAATTCATCCAATACCTAGAAAGAATGAAAGATCAAAGATGCGAAAATCAATCAAAAAGAAGTAGAAAAGAAAGAAAGAAACATACCATTCCCAATAAACTCCCCATTTCTCAACTTCAACAGACTCCCATACGGATACTCACTCGTCGAATCCACCACCAACGTCCCATTCAAGTCCTTACCCTGCATATCCCTCAACTTATTCCGTGTCTGTAAAACCGTATACCCAGAATCCCACACGCGTGAAAATTCATCTCCGAAATATCTCATTTTTGCATCTTCGGTGTTGTTATCGGGATTTCCGGTGTGAGAATGAGAATTAGAAGATAAAGAACCAGAACAGGAAAGTAATCCGGATGGGGAGATGGAAAATAAACATGCGGAGGTACGAGAGTTGGTTGTGAGACCCCGGGAAGATATAAATGGGGAGGGAAGAGAGAGATTAAAGTATACCCGCATGATGTATGTGAGAAGAGAGTAGCGGGAAGGAAGGAGTGAGAGGCGAAAGGAGGGGGAGTTGGGATCAGTTGGGGATGTTGGGATGGCTGGGGTGGAGGGTGATGTTAAAGTGGGTGATGAAGCGGGATTGTAGCCGTAGTAGCCTCCGCTGGCTGGTGGTGGTGGAGGGAGTGCGTTTGAGCTGGAGGGTGAAGAAGAAGAGGGATCGGTTCCGGAGGGGATGCTAGATGGGTTGTTTAGCCCGCTTGAGGTTGTGGGTGAAGATGGATCACTGTTAGTTGTGCTTGGCGAAGAAGGATCTCCATCGGTTGTACTTGGGGAAGATGGATCCCCACTAGGAGTAGTTGGTGAGGAAGGAGCTTCACCCGTTTTACTTGGTGGTGAAGGATCTCCACCAGAAGTACTCGGACTCGAGGAGTCTCCTCCAGAAGTGCTAGGCGCTCCAATCGACTGGCTGCTCGAAGAAACCGCTCCCGTAGCTGAAGAAGATACCGAAACACCACCACTTCCCGATGGATCACTTGGATCACCTCCATTTTCAGTAGGTGTGGGTGTGCTAGAGGGGTAATCAGTGCCATATCCATATCCATAATTTGGCCCACTACCATTTCCACCTGGAGGCGCGCTCGAATATCCAGATGGGTCTGAAGGATATGTGCTAGAAGCTGCTCCTGCTCTAGGAGGATCTATACCTCCTGATGGATCTGTAGGGTTTGAAGAACCGCTAGAAGTGAATGAACCTGGGATAGTCGATGAAGGTCCAGAAGTCCCAGATGGGTCTACACTTGCGTTGGTTGAAGAGGTTAATCCTGGGTCGACGGGAGTTGAACTGTCTGATGGAAAAGAACCACCGCTTGTTGGGGAGCTAGGATCAGTGGGTATAGATCCAGAACCTCCTAATGGGTCTGCACTGATATTAGTCGAAGATGCTGACACTGGATTCGTAGGTGTGCTAGAACCAGCTCCTGAAGAAGCTGGAATAGGTGGTCCGCAAGGAGGTACTGCTGTGGATATACCGGATGGGTTGCCGGTAAGACTTATTTGTGTTGGTCCATTGGCTGTTACTGAGCCCGTGATTGATGATGATGAATTATGAGGAGTCGATAATACGGTACACTTGTCAACTTGTGACCTATTGATTTCTATGCCAAAATTAGCCTTCTGGTTTTGTGCTTTGAAGCAATCCAAAATTTCTTCCTCGCTAGTCGATAGTGTTGACTGAACGCATCGAGGATTTCATCATCGTATATGAAATTGGGTGCTACAACCTCCTCCAGCATGGGCAGGTCATTTCATGAAATATTGAAGCATCACTCCCACCAATCTGAAATGAACACAACAATACCAGAAGAAATAAGGAAGAACCTACCAATAGCAACATAAGCCCCGTTTTCTCCACAATTTGCAGTTATACAATAAACAGTAGCAGACTGAATGGCCTCCGCATTACTTTTCTCACATTGACAACTAAGGTTCGTGAGTCCACAAGAGGTGGATCCAACAGCATTTTGAATGCAACTCTCCGCACAAGCAGGGATAACGAATGTGGTATTTGGTGACGCATTTGGTACTGAGGAGGGAACAGCCGAAGGAACCGAGCCCGCAGTTGATGATGGAACTGCAGATGGGGGACTAGAATAAATAAGAGTAGTAGTAGGAACAGATGATGAAGCTGCCGATTTGCTAGCAGGAGCCGAAGTTGGGGCTGCAGATGGTATTGTTGAAGAGGCTGCCGAGGAAGGAGCCGCACTAGCATTTCCAGCCGCAAGCACAGAAGAACATTCTGCAGTAGCATCATCCAGAACCTCTGTACAATATCAGTCTGAGCTTTCCATTATATTCATTTTGTATAAAAGAGGAATACTGACCAAGAGCTTCCTGGATTCCACAAGCCTGAAGTATGCAGCTTGTGACTACTCCTTGGATCGAACTAGCATTGTCAGGTTCACACTGACATGCTAGGTCCGTGGTAGCATAATTTGTTTCTGCGGCTACTGCTGATGCAATGCATGGAATTGCACTTGATGGGATCGATGAGGCTGGAGCTATTACTGGGCCAGGGTCATCGCGGTTAAGTAATTGAGCGGGAATTCTGAAGGATTGCTGTATTAGCTGCTCTGTTGGAATAACTTGCAGAAGGATAACTTACAATGCAGAGTTGACACATATGAATAGAGAAAGTAGGGCAACGAGTGTCTGAACCATCTTGGCTTACCTGGTAAGCTTGAGATGGACAATCAAGAGAAGAAAAGAGAGATAGAAAAGAAAAGAAAGTTGGTCTTATCACATTCTAGTTCAATAGGTATGGTAGTTATATATATTCTTCCATAACACACACGCTCTCTCACAAAAGGCTACCAAGTCATAAATATAAATTTCCCCATTATCACCTAAAGATGCATGATCTTCTGTGACGCACTTATTGTAATTTTGTCCGATCTCTCCACGAGGATTGATGATGTATATAAATCAAGAAATATATGCAAAAAGAAATTAGTCTCCGACGCCGTACTAGTAACTGGCCAGCAGATCTTCAATAACGGATATAAAACCCTCCAAAACTACCCTCGTTGGCTCCAAAGCTATGTTGCTAAGCCATGGTATCGCGTGGTGATCTCCGACATATATGTTCCAGACACAAATGTGTGACGGAACGACAGGACAAACTTCTATCACCCCGCACAGCTAATAATATATGATAATGTTTATATCGAAGTCATACCCCCATCGTACAAATATTTATAAAGCCTACAATGCTCTGCCTCTTTCAGACTCTGCTGTGGCCATTGTATACTGCTCATTCTCTAGAGTCTGTAACATATATTCTCTCTCGGCAATAACAGCGTCAAACCATCGGACTTCGGCGACCTTATTTCTTGCCCACTCTCTCTACTCATCTCGCATTTTTAACCTGAAATCGGCATCATCCAAAATTTGAGACCTCGTCAGAGATGACTTTTTTTAACTCGAAATTCTTGGTGCACTCTTGCAGAGCGATTTTCCTGTTAAAGTCCCAGTTTCTGAACGCTACAATATAACCTTCCTGATTTGAATCTTTTGCAGTTCGAATATTGTATGCAGCATCCGGTTTGTCTTTCCAGAACGCTTCAAGCTTTTCAGTATTTTCCTTCTCAGCACGAATCTCCTCTTCCCGACGTTGATCGTATTCATTTCGGAAACGAAGCTCTTGGTTCGAGTATTCTGTTTTGTATTCCCTCTTTAACTGGTGGTATTGACTTACATGACGACTTTGTAGCTTGTAGGACCCATTTTCTCGTTCTTGTAACATTTGAAATTCCTCCTGCGAGCGAGTTGCAAGACGTGATTTTTGTGAATGATGTAACACATTTAGCTCCTCCTTTATTTTGATGAAGTTGGAAGCTATTTCTGCAACTATTTTATCCTCTCGGCGATGCCGAATGGCTTCTTCTAATTGAAAAACACGTTCGGCTTCTCTTCCTAATTCTTCGGCCTCTCGTCGTTCGAAATCCTCGACCATTTGAATAGCAATGCGTTCTTCTTCTGCTGCTTTCCTGATTCTTACAGCCTCCCGCCTGATTCGTTCTTCTTCTTGCCTAGTTGTTGTTTCCTGTAACTGCGTTTCTAGAGCAGCAGCTTCTTGTCTTAGTTGCAAGTTTAGCACTAACCTATCAAATTCAAATTCTACACATCCACAGATCTTCCATTTCGCAGAATAAACATAACACCATTCGGCTTTACAATGGCACTTTATATGCCTATAGCCTTTGTTAAGTTCAATGAAAATCCTGCAATTATAACATTGCTTCCACCCTCTCTCATCTGCTAAACTGACTGTAGCTTGAAAATCTTTGTCCTGAGGACACTCCATATTTGCATGCTATGGGCCTCTATAAGTGATACACACCTTTGTTTTGCAAGAAGGACAAGATGCGCATTTGCGACACTTGTCGATCCAACTGTTGGGAATCCATCTTTCACATCTTGGCTTAATACAATAGATCCGGTCTCCTGCACCGATCTCTCGCTCGCAAACCTTCAGTTGAAATTCTTTTGCCAGGTTTGGTTTGATATTGTTTACAATAGCCTTATGTGGTATATCGTTGAGACAGCACTTAACCGGCCACATCGACTCTGTTTCCATGGCAGTATTGTATTGTGTTAGATAATCACTGATGCGTATCTTGGAAACAACTTACATGACTAGTCTTTCGAAACAATCTTTGCAATAGTCGTGGCACTGCACATGAACCATGTTGTTCACTGGAAAATCATCCAAACATGAAACACATTCTCTATTTGATCGATTAGCAAGATTTCTTTCTGATTTTGAGGTTCATACCTAAGAAGCTCCGCAACTACAGATTTGCCCTTATGTTGTTTCTTCTTAAGCATCTTAATAGACCTAGCAAGGGGGACCAATTTGCTGTATCCCTGACAAAGAAGCCTTGAACTCGACTCTGAATGATATCTCTCCGCAGCAGAAATATACCCAGAATCAGACGTAGTGCTAGTCTCCTTTGATAGTTGACTGTTTACTCGAGAAAATTGCTTTTCCTCAATACTTGAAGTGTCTTTGTCTCTTGCAATTGTCTGCATGTTCCGGTCAATAAAATGCTTCAACGTAATAAAGTAAGTTACTTACTTCAAGTTTTGATCTTGATGGACCTGCTACAATGACATTGGATGAACTCGATGCTTGAGAAGTCTTGCTGGGAGTTAATATACTAGTCGTCTTCTTTGATTGAGATGCAGCTTCGAGAAATCCCAACTTTTTGCGCGACGCAGCTTCACCTATAGATCTTGTGGTTATTGTAGAGAGTTGCGGAATACCCCATTTGGAGCCATTGAAACCTTCAATCCCAGATAAGATTTCTGCGGGCGGGCTATATCCTTGCCAATCAATATCATTCATTAAAATATTAAATATAAAAGTCAAAGGTTCATTAAACTTAGAAGACATCGTACAAGTCGCGTGGCTCCGCTCGATATAAAGTGTCGTTAGGATTTCCATTCGAGACAGATATTTCTCGTATACTAACCTGCATTTTGTTGATAACTATTTTCAGGTTTGACATTGGTACGTTTTCCATATTCGTTTGAGAATTTCCAAACAAAATATTTAGGTGAGCTGTGTTTGTCTTAATAGCTTGGTGGCAGAAGCTGATTGTAGTGAACGAAATCGACCATATATTCCTTGGCGAATGTTATAGATGACAAGAGATCAATAGAAGGTTGATGCTTAGAATGAACTGAAGTGGCATTCTATAAGATATATGTAAGTTCAGAGGCCATACGTCGACGATTTGTTCTATTCCTTTCCCCATACTCATAGAATGCTCTAGGAGGCTTCTGGAGTGAGTTTAGAAGCTATCCATAGAAGAATTAGAATCGATAATTGCTGTAACTCATTGATCCACCAAATGTCAAGAGCCAATACAAATCATGAACCATACCGTAGAAAGTTGGGCAAGGCCAATCAAAGTACTTTTTAGCAGTGCCCTCGAATTTCAAGTTTTGATGTACAGCGCCCTTATATTTGCGGCTAGGCTTTCCTCACTTCATGGCAAGGCGCATGAATATTTGTATGTGCAATTTGCTGCGAAATATCGCGTTTACCTACTTTAAGGCTGCTCAGCCTCCCATAATGAAACATATATTTCAATTGAGAGGCTTCACCAATAGTGAGGTAGATTGGCATACTGGAACATACTGCAAGCTTTCAGTAACGTAGGAATAGGCAGAATATAAAAATACCAATGTATCAAAGCTAAGGAGGTCACAAATTTCCAGTGTGCTGTTGTGACTTTGAGTTGAGACTAGAAGAACTAAGTGGAATGATGACGTGCGTTAGTGCAATCCCGAGGTAATTTTTCGTCTTCGATACAATAACGTTGCTCTATCCTCCCAGAAAAACATCACCTGCACATAATAATATTTAGTATGCACAGAGATAAGATATCTGTAGTCTAGTAATGGTTTCTCGCCTATCCTTTTCGGGTTAGATTATACACGGGATGCCTTCCATTAGACCTCAAAGTCATAAGCAAAGAAAACCCATCAAACATGCCAACATTCACCTTGCGGATTCATGACGATCAATATGTTCACATGTGCAAGTCTCATGAGGAATAGATGATCGGCCATATCGGTATATTTTACTCTGCATAGTATTGCCTTCTCGAGTCCCTGGGCATATCCAAAGTCGAGGGGTAGAAGTAACGGCTAGGCCATCAATCTTATAAGAGATCCTATACTTAGTTCTCTGAACTGAAACTTGAGATCTTGATCTCCTTAGGCATCAAGATCACGATTTCTCCGTCAGCGTCTTTCCAACACGCATTCCCGTATTTCAGCTTATTTTCACTAGCACAAAAAAGCATGAGGTATATTTCTTTGACAACTCCACCCCAACAATAAACCCTTACGGTATTCCAATCATTGGTACGTTCAGCCGATATCCCCCATCCTAAATCGCCTTTCGGGATGACCCGAAGAAGGTAAGACCAAAGCCTTTTCTTGAGAAGATCCCCGAGATCTTCTGCGTGAATAAGCCAATATCCGCGCTCCAAAGGGCGACAGGGCCGAGTCTGGAAAGTAGGATTAAAATGTTTCTTTTGCAATCCATTAAAATTCCCACGGTTTGCTTTGATCTTTTTCAATGAAGGCGTTAGAATATCTGTCTCCTTGAAATCACCGGCAGAAGTGGGAGGCATAAAAGATGGAATTGAGCATATTGCAAGGGATGCTGCAGATGGCAAGCTCGACATTGGAGGAACGGAACTTGAAGGAACAGAGCTTGGAACACCAGAAGCTTTCGGTGCCTCGGGAGCTGTAGATGTGGGAGGTCTTTGAAGGGCGGGAAGAGACGCTGATGACGTTTCAGCCGTGGTATCTGATATCACCGGTTTCAACCTCTTGGGACTCTTGTCCAATGACGATGGAAAATCGAGTCGCTGACGCTTGCCGTGCACATGTTGGGGCAGCGAGCTAGATGATTCTGGAATCTCAGGTGTATTAGATGTTGATCCCTTCTTTGAAAATCCAGCCGGATTCATTTCTTCATGCGTGAGCTCTGCTGCCTCTTCCATCTCTGTAGCTTGACTTGCAAGTCGACTTGAAGTATTTGCAGCCTGCCCTGAAGCCTGCGTATTATTGAACCTGTCAGAATTTATCATATCAAGATCATATGCATCAGAAGTTGCAATTGGAAGTGCGTTATCATGCTGATACCCAGCCTTATCCCGTCGACAGGGAGGGGAAATCGTTTGCGAACGCCGGGTTGGTAGCGAAATGGCAGCGTCAAAATTGGGATGAGCGTTACCATTTTGAGAGCTAGTGATTGGTATTGCTAGCGGCACCTCAAGATTCAAGCTACTCTCATCCGTAAACTGTGATAACTCATTCGCGTCAGCACTGTCTTGTGTGCTCTCCTCTTGTTGTTGATGTAGCTCCGAAATCCTCCTCGGGGATGAAAATTGAGCAAGTATTCGATCATTCTCGAGTATAGAATCCTCGATTATACTAGATTCTCTTCTTGGTGCTGACAATGAATCCATGAATTGACCCCGCCATGGCGTTTTGTCTCCAGAACTTGTTCCCAATTCAAGACGACTTTGCTCCGGTGTTTCGCTTCCAGACTGTACTTGCAAACTCATCAAAGTCGTGCTTCGAGTTCGAAACATTGGAGAATTTTGATTATCCAAAACACTTCGAAAAGACAGTTGCGGCGAACACATCAGTTCAGATAATTCCTCCTGAGGAATTTCACGGTATGCCCCCGGATTCGTCTCTGGTTCTTGTGTTGGTGGGCAATAAGATGCATTTTCATCGTATTCCTGCGTCAAGTGTTGCGCCCCTTCAATTAGGCCTTCCCGTCCTTCCCCATTTCCAGTGTCGTCTCGAGGATCATCTTGTAATTGTAGGCTTTTTGCTGATTCGAAATATAAATAGGCTCTTGCAAATGCCCGGTATCTAGTATCATCTTGGCCTCGACTTGGTGCCGATGTGTGAACCAAGATCTCTACGTTTTCTCTTAATGTGTGAGCCATTGTAATCGTAAGTATGTATCTTGTGCATTTTCTTTGATCGTAAATCTGTAGGTCTTAAGAAGTGATGTGAGAGACTGAGATAGGATTTTGGATTCAGCCTTTCCTAAAATCATTGATAGTATGGCAGACAGACGCTCCGACCACCTAGCCTAGGCTGTAGCCTGAGGCTGGAACTACTAGGAACTCTGAACCCAATGGAAGTCCAGACCATTTCGAACAAAACAACATCATAAATTCTAGATAAAATGATCCAGTTCCTATTATTATATGTACTCTCTTGGTACACAAGTTACTCAACAAAGTTTGTTGGAGCTTCATCAGGTTTTGGCAGTGTTTACACAAAGGCCTTTTGTGTTAATGAATGTAGTACTGTCATTTGAAATGAATTGTTGCTTTTTATTCAGTCATTTGTCTTGGAGTTTGTCATGGATTTGATTCATCAAATTGTTCCTGCTTATATACATAGTGATTTGCAATCAAAGTCCAAAGTCTAAAGAACTCATAATTGCTAGGGATAATCTGTAGTGAAAGCTACCCCTAATCATCTGGTCGGTAGCTCTCCTTCATCATTTCGTCCATCACAACATGTACAACTTTCTGATCAGGCAAAAGGACTAAATGATACCAAGTGGTTTCCTGTTTGAACAGCAGAGAAAGTACTAGTACTTAACATTCTCCACTAATTAATCCTAGTCAGATATTGAATATATGCAGTGAGATCAAACTGTTGGTTAATTGCCTGTTGGTGCCTCTAGACAAAGACCATTAATATGTCTTCATGAAAGTACATTCCACTTTCAATAAATGCCGAAACTTAGGGATTGATTTCTACGACTCCTGGATTTTACAATTATACAACTTCTGTTCTTGGGCTGATACATCACAAGTAACTTGAATTCCATATATCACAAGGTAACTGCCATATAACTCTGAGTCACAAAGATATTGAAGAGAGACCAATCAAATAAATTTACTAACTTCACTTCAACACAGTAAACCACCACTATGCCTCCCTTAATACTAAGTGCCTTCCAAACTCGCAAACCAGGCCTTACTCCTGCTGAATTCAAAACGTACTACGAAACCATTCATCTACCTCTGCTCGTCTCCCTACAAGGTTCCTCCTTCCCCAGAAGCCACACCCGTAACTACGTTATCCGCACTGTATGCGATGCTTCATCCTCCGACACATCAAACTCGAACTATCCAGCCAGTGTGTATTATGGCACGGATCATCAAGATATTGATTACGATGTATACAGTGAGATGATTTTTGAAGATGAGAAAGCATTTAAGGCTTTTGAGAAGGTGATGTTGGATCCGGTTTCGGGGAAGATATTGGTTGAAGATCAGCAAAAGTTTCAAGGGCCAGGAAGTCTTAAGGTCGTGGGTCTTGAGGTTTCAGAAGCCACGTTGAGACCTTCTGAATAGCTAGATATTAGCCATGAGAAAATAGCTAGGCTGATTGAAATGCATGGGGATAAGAAAGCATCTGATCTATATGACACCTTTCATTACTTTGACCTGGTTGCCAAGTAGATAGATGAAGAATAGTCACTTAACTTGATTGGCAGTCTACGATGAACATGTACCTAGTGTGTATCTGAAATGTGAAGGTATGAAAGTCATTAGATGAGAAATTCAGAATGTCTTTCCTGAATATGACTTTCTAAATTTGACTTTGACTTTGACTTTAAAGATTGAAGAACATATAATTCAGTCAAGATTGTGAATGGCATTTTATATCAGATCATATCGAGTTTGATAGAAGTATTGAAGAATTAGTTCAATAGATACAGATCTTAATAAAGGGGCTCCGACCAGATCAAACGAGTCTTTTTTCCACCAGGCCGTCACGTGTAAGGTAAACACAGACTTTGACTTAAATTCAAGGCACCATCTGCTATCGCGAACTTTTGCCCCGCTAAGATTTTCCTCCACAAATCGAAATATTCAACGAATTCATTGTTGGAGGTTTGAACGTTTCCTCCCTTCCCGCATATCTCGACGTTAATCTTCCGCCGCAATCATGGCACCTATTTCACTCTCAGATATCATCTCTGCGCTCCCATCAGATGACTCATGGGGACCATCGACCACATCGGAAACCACATTAAATGGAGTTCCTTACGCCCCATACTCCAAAGGCGATAAATTAGGTCGCATGGCAGATTGGACCGCTGAAGGAAAAGATGGAAGAGATGGCAGAGGTGGTAGACAGCAGTATAACCGAAACTACAGAGGTGCGATTTTTACCTCGAGATTTATTTGCTATTTATTTGCGATTTTGTTTACATGCACTGGAGAAAGTTGGGTGTGATATGATTTCTTTGTGCTAACATATTTTTGTGCATCAGATCAACAAGTTTACGGCGCTGGAACCTCCTCATTATTCGCAGTTCAACTCGCCGAGGACGAATCTACCTTCTCTGTTGTCAGCAACACTCGCGATTCTACCAAGACCCGCTTTGGACGTGGAGGACTCGCTCGAGGACGTGGACAACGTGGTGGAAGAGGTGATACCCGTGGTGGTAGAGGTCAATTCCAGCGAGTTGGAGGACGAGGCGGGCAACAAGGCTACAACAGTTATGATACCCGCGGTGGAAGAGGTGGTGCTCGAGGTGGAAGAAAGTTTGGCTGGAAAGATTACGACAAGCCACAAAGAAATCGCGATGCTTCTGTTAACATTAAGCCTGACTGGAAAATGTTGGAGGAGATTGATTTCAACCGCCTGGCCAAGCTCAATCTTGATACTGATGATGGAGAAGATATTGACAGTTATGGTTTCCTTTACTACTACGATCGATCATTCGACAAGCAACCTGTCAAGGCTGCCGAGAGAAAGCTCAACGTTGTCGACCGCGCTTCATATAACGTTACTACATCTTCCGATCCCGTCATCCAAGAACTCGCCGAGAAGGATGAGGCCACAATTTTCGCAACAGACAGCATTCTTTCCATGCTTATGTGCTCCCCCCGTTCAGTTTATCCTTGGGATATCGTTATCGTTCGACAAGGCAACAAAGTGTTCCTCGACAAGAGAGACAATGCTACACTCGATATGGTTACCGTTAATGAGAATGCTGCTGATGCTCCAATGGATGCTTCAGAAGGTAGCAAGGACGCTATTAACCAGCCAAGTGCTTTGGCTGAGGAAGCTACATACATCAACCACAACTTCGCAAATCAAGTCATGAAGGAGAGCGACAGCCAAAAGGTAGAAATGGAGAACGAGAACCCATTCTATAACTCCGCCGAAGAGACCGACCCACCTGCCAGTAAGGCATACAAATACCGTAAATTTGATCTTTCTTTGAACGACGAAGATCCAGTTCACTTGGTTGTAAGAACCGAGCTTGACGCTGTTTCAAAGAACGCTATCAGCGGAGAAGATCAATTCTTGACTGTCAAGGCTCTCAACGAATTCGATTCCAAGGCACAAGGAAGTGGAGGTGCATTGGACTGGAGGACGAAGTTGGTCAGTCAGCGTGGTGCTGTTGTTGCAACTGAAATGAAGAACAACAGTTGCAAGCTTGCAAGATGGACAGTTCAAAGTATCATCGCTAAGGCTGATGTCATGAAACTTGGGTATGTATTTGTTACGCCTGTGGTCACTATTTCATACTAATTTTCGATAGATTTGTTTCCCGTGCCAACCCAAAACTCAACGATCGTCATGTAGTTCTCGGCGTTATTGGCTGGAAGCCACGTGATTTTGCTTCGCAAATGAACTTGTCTCTATCTAATGGATGGGGTATCGTTCGTACCATTGTTGATATGTGCTTGAAGCGTGAAGAGGGCAAGTACGTACTTGTCAAAGATCCTAACAAGCCAATCTTGAGACTGTACCAAGTCCCAGCTGGTAGTTTTGAGGATGATGGAGAACATGATGTAATTGAGGAGAATGTTGAGGAGGACGATTAGATTATATGTGGTTGCATTAAAAAGTATCCAGCGTTCAATGGTTCTGGGCTGGGCTGGGCTGGGCCTCATGGAGTTATGATAATGCGCATATAACGTAGATAACCGTTATCACATATGCTATATTTGATGAGTTCGAGAGAACCTTTTACCTTCATACCCTCCTTCCCATAGATTGCAATCTGATCAATTCGCTCGAGACAAGGTTGACTAAATTTGAGAGTAAACGATTACAAAGAGTGTTATGCTGATATCCAGGTCAATTCCCCTTTGTTACGTGGTGCGGTTAGACTAAACCTATTACAGTCATTGGTATAGCCAATCAGATGAAGTTTGTTTTCAAAGCTTGATTGCCAATGCCTTCAATATCAATCTCACCTCATCAGTCAACTACCCTATTTTCCGGCTACCCCTGTTTTTGGCTAACTCTCATTGTCAAAAAACCTTGTAAATCGAGATGATGGAGTCAATATAGTTCCATGATTCACACTATAGTATTACTTGAGGGTCTAGAAGCTAATAAGACTACGAAGCCAATGTATTGTAGTGCCGAGGTGTTAGCACAAGCACGGTCACATGACTTTATCCCGACGGGTGTTTCTGCGGAAGCATTGAAATTTAAGGTTTTGGATAGACGTTGTGAATCGAGTGTAGTGGATCGATATACATTTTCGACACGTTTCAATTCCCAGGTGCAGATTCCCATCTTTTTTGATCTGATTATCGTCCAGTTTAAATTATTGTACTGAATGTTGGTTGGTTAGTGATCAATGATCAGTGATCAATCGCAGCCGAGGGCATGAGAACCAGGTCCAACGTCGTTATGTTGCTTTATAAGAATTCGGCGATTTGTTTGTAAGATGTCTGATAAGAATTGATTGAGTTGGCAATTGGTGTAGATTTTGAGGGTGGATTATTAATATGGATTTTTGAATCTATGGTTGTGAGTCTATATAATACTTGACGAGTTCCTTCATTTCCATTTCTCTCAAAATCTACTTTCATATTCAAACCCAATTGCATTTTACTTGGCTTTGCTACAAAGAACATAGCTTCCCCTCTTCTGAAGAATTCATATTCAAGCACACCACATCAATTGCTCAATAAAACTTCAACTTTTGCACTACTTAGTTGTCCCCCTTTGTCCAAACACTTACCAAGATTCAAAATGAGCGAAACACTAGATACTGATACGTATACTACGCCTTTCGCTATCACTAAATCTATTCATCGTGATCCTTACTGGGCTATCGATTCTAAAAATCCAGCCAACAATCAATCTGGAAAAGTTATTATTATCACGGGAGCCAGTGCTGGCATTGGAGCTGTAAGTACTGTTCTATATTCCCTGTTATACAATCTTGATTCTCCATTCTAACATTATCTCAAATTAGGCAGCAGCAAGAGTTTGGGCCGAAGCACATGCATCTGGTATAGTACTCGCAGCTCGTCGAGTCCCGCCTATAGACTCTCTTATCGAGAAACTTCAGCCAATTAGTCCGGAAACCAAATTTCTTAGTGTGAAAGTCGATATTGCGAATGAAGAAGATGTTAAGAATCTTTATGAGATGGTACAGAAGGAATTTGGTAGACATGCTGATGTCCTATTGAACAACGCTGGATATATGTCAAATGGTATGATTGGAGAAGCGGAACCAAGTGCTTGGTGGAAGGGTATTGTAAGTTTTCACATTGATGTCAATGTCCATCTTAACGAATTGAGGCGAGATAATTGGGGAAAATTAAAGTAACATTTGATGAAAACTAGGAAACTAATCTCAAAGGTCTTTATCATATGACCCACCACTTCATCCGATCTCAACCTTCCCCTAAATCGCCGACTGGCACAATCATTACCGTCTCCTCCGGACGCGCTGCTCTCACAGGACCTGGTGGATCTGCATACAACATCTCTAAACTTGCTGAACAACGTTTATCCGAACATCTTCACCTCGAATATCCTTCCCTCCGCGTTTTCACCACGATGCCAGGAATCGTATTGACGGATATGGTTTCGGACCTTTTCAAACCATATGCACTTGATCATGCTGATTTGACCGGTATGTTAGCATTGTATCTAGCTCAGGAGAGAGCAAACTATTTGAGGGGGGGTATGGTGGGGGTTAATTGGGATGTTGAGGAAATGGAGGGGTATGGAAAGGAGATCGCGGAGAAGAAGGCGTTGCAGACTAGTTGGATTTCTATTCTGCCAATCAATGGTGGAAAGGGACTAGCTGGGTTGAGGGATTAGCTCTAAGAATGTAGCGGAGTGTCAGAAGTGGTAGGGTGGAATGTTAATTTAAATTTTAACTACATGAATAAGGAGATTAAGCGAAGCAAAATCCCTCCTTTTTATGGGGAGAAAAGTGAATGTTTAATATTGGCGAGCAATACAATAGATCTTCGCTCAATAACAATTATGAACCATGTTTTATCCTTGCCTCTCCAAAATTGAATCTCATTCGCTACTCAAATGCCATCTGATTTGGCTGTTTTCTACCCCGCATTTTCATCAGCCACCCCTACTAACACAGGTTATACGACTGTCAGATCTCCAAACAGAAAGCCAATCACATCGCACAAGCGAATACGAATGCCATGCTGTTAACCATCATGAGAAAATCTCACAATCCTTATTGTTATTATATCTATTAAACCATTTCCCACTCCTTCATTCTACCCTTCGAGCTCAAATCAAAAGATATATACTAGATCGATATCAAAATGAACGATCCTCCTCCCCCATATACATCCCGTCCGCCCTCATATACAGAAAGAACACCTCTGCTACATCTCCATCTACCGACTGAACCTCGTCCTTATCAAACTCCAGTTCTTAGATCGGACGATGCATCGAGGTTTAGAGCAGCTACTTGGATGTCGATTTTTGTAATCTCGTTGGTGGGCGCGTTTTATATTTTTCTCATCATGGTGGTGGGATTCAGTCTTTTTTGGCCGAACGAAGGGGATTGATGAAGATTGGAAAGTAGATCGGGATGTGGGATCGATGGAATTTAGTGAGTAAGGAGGTATATTGGGGATGGAGTTATTCAAGAATTTTGGAGCAGGACGCACATTTTCACGTTGATTTCGGAGGGTGTTGCGTTGATCACGATACCTATTCACAACATCGATGATTTTTGAGCTCGTTTGCCGCCTGAAAAATATCCGATTAATGAACGACCATTCAAAAGATAATCACCCTGTAAGTATGCCTTACATGCGACAATAACTGCATCACAAAAAGCCTATCAAGATAGCAACCCGTGGCGGCGTCCAATCCTATTAGATATTTATACCCTGTTTTATGCAGGCGGCCGCATTGCGACCGTCACACGGAGGCGCAATACATTTGATGACCATCACCTCACTTCATGTATCAAGAATCAGGTTGTGATTTTCAGCTCTATATGATGGATTGAAATCTCGACATTGCAATCTAGACGTGATTCTTTCAATAATTAGCGAATGTGTTGATATCAAGCAAATATGACAATCAAGATGCATAAGGCTGGCCCACCACCACCATATACGCCTGAAAGTCCTCCGAAATACTCATACTCGGAATCATCACCTCTTCTTCCCATAGTGACCGGGAATTCTCTTTCAGAATCGGGAGATGTGAATAACAGAAAGAGAAAGAAGTCCTCCACGATATCACTCACCGTCATCGCGGCATTCTTGACTGCACTTATAATTCTCAGTTCAGGAATTTCGTTGTGGACTATCATTCGAAATAGGATTCCAGGAGCAAGAGTCGTGAATTTCAAGATCGGAATTATTGGTGGTGGACCTGCGGGGATCGGTGCAGTTCAAGGTGTGAGAGATGGGATTTCACGGTATAGTCAGGAGTTCAAAGATCGAGATGTTGATGTACAAGTGGAGATTGTAGTTTATGAAGAGAAGACAAGAGTTGGCGGGAGGATGGTGGTAGAGGGTATAAGTGGCATGGAGCTTGAGGTTGAAGATGTTGCGAGCGGAGCATTGAATGGAAAGCTATTAAGTATTATTGGAGGGTTGACAGATGTGAAGGAGCAAAAAGATATGGCTACTAAAAGCGAAGATCTTAGAATAGGAAAAGTTGGATAGTAAGTTTACATTGCTTTGTTATCTCAAATACGTTCAAATAATAGCCTCACAACTAACATCTGCAGTTTCAACGTAAATAATATCGTTACCGAGACATACCGACCTTATGCTACCACTCCTTGGAAACATTATCTCTCTCTTCTCTTCAGATACGGTCCTTCTGTTTGGCTTGCTCCAAGAATTCCAACGGGGACTATGAAATCCTTCCATACTTTCCTCCCCACACTCGACACTACAGGGGTATCCTCTATCAGAGATCTGACCTACATAATGTCCAACAAGTTTAGATACACCCCCTTCAGCCTCCCCGCAAGAGAAAGACTGAAAAAAAACGGAATCGGAGGAAATTACATACGAGATATACTAGCCCCGCAAGTTCGGCGTCATACCGGACAGTCGATTGAGCAGATAAGTGATCTGACACTAAGTATTGCACTTGAGCAAGAAGAATCCGGGTCTCCGAAGGCTGTGAATCATGGATTTTATCAAATGGTCATGGAGAGATCATTGAAAGAGAATAAAGCAAAACTCCGACTCGGTGCAAAAGTTACACAAGCTCGCTGGGAAGAAGTCATTGGAGATGATGCAAAGTGGGTGTTACAATGGGAAAACGCAGCACATATTGGGGAAGTTCTAGGTGCTGAAGAATTCGATAAGATCATCATCGCCGCGCCATTCAACTACACAGAAATCCTGGGAAACACACAGGATGGCGAATCATTCTACCCTCTCGACGATGATACCCAGGATATCGAATACCAACCCTTATACATCACATTCTTCACCACCTCCTCACTCCTCACTTCTTCACTTAAGAACGCACCATCCCCCCTACCCGCACAACTTCTCCCCATCCTCGATTCCCGCCAACCCTCTACTACCCCCTTCAACTCCCTCATCGAACTTTCTCTCCTCCGCACCATTTTTCTTCCTTCTCAATCACCTAATTTTAATCCCCATTCTCCCAATCCCCCAAACCCTCCAAAATATCTCTACCGTCTCCTCTCCTCCCGTCCCATCTCCTCCAAATCCCTCTCCAGCATCCTCCATCTCCCCAACTCAACAGAACTAGAAACTTGGAACCAGCAGGAAATTCCACACGCATATCCACTCATACAAACCTTTCCCCCTGATTCAAAAGAAGAAAAAGGATCTCTGAAACTTGGAGATCATATATGGACGACGCGGGGAATAGAGAGGGTATTGGGGGATTTGGTAGAGGGAGCGTGGAATGCGGGGAGGATGGTGGGGGGAAATGTTGCGGGGGAGATTTGGGAGGAGGTGGAGGCGAGGCTTGGAGGGGTGTAGGGCGGGAGGGGAAGGGGTTTGGGGAATAGGTATGGGGATTTGTGATTTGGTTCTGGGATTTAGAGGGATAGGCATGGATTGTGATGATATGTATGACATGAAATTGATCACGCAGTGATTTCTTTACTCGTTGATTTATTTACTTATTTAAGTCTCAAACTAGCTATCAGTATTTGAATTCATTCCTTATTGAAACGCACATATGCAAATACACATACTCATACCTATACAGACAACTCCAACAACCTTCAAACCCAATAAGCACCAACACATCAACATCAACATCACTAATACTAACACTAATACTAATATAATCTCCACCCAAGCGTATATCAAGTATCGAATCCCAAGAACTCGAGAACTATCTCCTCTGCAATTTTTCATGTCCAATGACTGGAAGTTTCATCTACAGATTTGGAGTTGAGTGTTATGTAACTTATGGTTAGTTGATCTTTGGAAGATTGGAAGATGGACTTTAGAGAAGGGAGATGTCGAGGGTTGGGGTTGATGGTTGAGGGTTGAGGGTTAGGGTTGAGTGTTGAGAGTTGAGAATTGAGGGTTGAGGATTAGAAGTGGAGAATGAGGATTAGAGGATGAATGAGTGATAAGTGAGTGAGAGATGGGAAAGGTGATGAAATTAGAACTTATTATAGAAGTAGTGCATTAGTAAGGGGACTGATAAGTGATATATAATTAATAAGATATAATGAGTAGAAGATTGGAATGAATCCTAGAGATCAAGTTCAAGAAGCAAGTAGCAAGAAATACCAAGATAGACTTTCTATTCACGGATTTGTAAAACGAAAGGAATTCAAAAATAAAACAGGTATTAGAATTTAATAGACATTAAATCATCTATCATAGTAATATACAAACATCAGATTAACTAGTTAATATATACTCCATAACTCCTATACCCAATCTTTCGATACCCCGTCCCAATCCAATCTATGCAAATCCCGCCTTCTGTTTTCGGCAACTAAACTCCACTCAATTTTAACCTCTAAACCTCTAATTCCCTAATCCTATAAACCCCCTCTTCCTCCCTCCTTCTTCCCCCCGTAATCCTCCCCCCCACCATCCACAACCCCACCACGACCGCCACTCCCCCAACAAAACCAAAAATTCCCACCCCCAACCCCGTATCCTTCAACCCCATTACCCCACCCATCTCCTCCCCCATCCCCTGCTCTATCCAACTCGGCATCGCAATGATCAAAAACCCCGTAAACAAATTTTGCAAAACCGCATGTGCCCTATCCAATCCCCCTCTTCCTCTCTGACCCTCTTCCTTCCCACTATCATCCACACCCTGCTGAATCGCCAAAAATCTCTCTACCGCGAATCCCAAGATTGCGGCTCCTGCAACCAAGACGCCGAAAATTAAACTGATAACTTTGAGACTGCATTCCATACCTGGAGTTGAGACGACGAAGACGGTAGAGCTGACTTTTGTGGCTTGGGGGATGAGAGTCGTAGATACGTATTGAGAGAAGGCGATAGTGCCTGTGGTGAAGAGGATGAGGCCGGGGATTGCGATAAGGAGAGCGCTGGTTGGGGTTCTGCCTAGGACTTTTTCGGAAGAAGGAAGGATGGGTTTTCCGGGGGAGACGATGGATAAGAGACCGTAGGAGATGAGGGAGAGAACGAAGGGTCCGATAAAGATATATCCTACGTGGCTTGGGAAGATGAATAGCGGCGAAGCAGAGAGGAAACTCGAGAGACTGAGGGCAAATGCGTATGCAGATGCTATTGGTAATGAAGCCAAGACGAACGTAAGAAGTGTGATTGGAGAGGCGAATTTCTTGAGTGGTCTTAATAAATCCTCTTTGGATGGATTGCCCCAATATGGCATGGGGTATAATGTTTTCCACCAAGATTTGAAGGAAATGGTAGGGGGAGATGTAGGAGGGGTAGGATGAGAAGTACGATAGAAGGATGTTTCCGGAAAGGCGATAATCAGAAGGAATATCGAAATGGCTTGGATGAAATTCATTACCATGATTTGATTTCCGTACCCATTGATTGTTTGGCTTAAATAACCGCCAATGATAGGGGTTCCCCATGTGAAAAAGACGTCGATTATTGAGAGGATTGTTAGGCGAATGGGGAGTTGTGATTCCTATTTTTGTTAGTATAATTCTTTACTTTTGAAAAATCTCCCTGGGGTTTGAGCATTTCTTGCTTCCGAAACCAGCGATCAACAGAAAAGAAACAGAGGGTAATACTCACAAAATACATTTCCGCCATGGCACCACCAGTCAACGCTTCAAAAGCTCCCCATCCTAGTCCCTGCACCACTCTACCTCCTAAAAATTGACCATAACTCTGCACATGCATATTCCACAAACTACCGACCAACATCAAAGCCGCGGCAAAAATGAAAATTCCTCTCTTTCCCGCCTTCATATTCAATATTTCCCATAATGGACTACTGATCGCAGAAAAAATGAATGCAATTCCTGTCAACAATGCGGTTTGAGTAGATGAGATCGAGAACTGCGCTGTGATGACTGCATTTACGGAAACGAACATTAGGCGTTGCATGCCTACTATTGAGAAAGCAAAGCATAGGGTGAAGAATGCGAGATTTTTGCGATGAGGACACCAGTTCTGTAGGACGTTAGTATCATTTTCTTTGACGATCTTGTAATATGTTTGATTCGGTACAAGTATGGCAAATAATAATAGAATACACACCAAAGGATCCATACTCGAATCATGACTAAACTTCTCATCGTCCCACTCTCCTATATCCTTCTCGAAATCAAAAGGCGTAACTTTTTCCACAAACGTTTTTAAAGTTCCTTCATCCATCTTCGGGAATCCCTCAATTTTCTTTTCTTTCGCTTTCGCATTACTTCCGGACCAAAACTTTAATTTTCCACTGATAGTATCCCTCCTCAATTTCCCTTTCATCCCATCGTCAACTCCGCCTTCGTCATCCCCTTTTCTTGAATATTCCGATTTCTGAAGAACAGGTTGTGGTTCAGTTATAGTTGCCATGATTCCCGTTCGCTACGAAGTTTTCTCGCAATACGTCCAATCGATTTGATTATAATGGAGTGCCTCTTAGGATCGTCTATCTTTGATGTGTTTCCCTTCATATACTTCTGATTCAATTCGCTTGTATAGTCGTCGAATCGTGTAAAATGATTCGATGTGATTTCCCTTATTCTTATTCTTTTCTCTCGATCTCAAAATTCTAAATGAATGTCGCGCGATCTCTCAAAAACCGTCTATAAACTGTAAAGTAAAGGAATGACTTTGAAAATTGAAAGAAAAAAACACTACACAAGAAACAAATCCAGAAACCCAATTGACCGTCTAGCAGTCTTAAAGGATAGATGTCAAAAATAGAAAAGATAAGAAAATAATTGAATCAAAGGCATAAATGTCATTGAAAGTATCCGAAAGACCAAGAGAAATTTGTAGACAATGCGTACAAGTTAAGTGAACTCGAACTCGAGACGAACAATCATTTCATACACCCAACTGCGCCTCACCGCATAAGGAATCCGATTTAAATCCGCATCACATACAATCTCATACGCACCAATTCCCCTATACCTCCCATTGACGCGAATATGAGCTAGTTTTCTGATATTCCGTAGGGCTTAAATTCATGCACTTGCATTTTCAGACGAGTTAGCTCCCCAAGTTTCCCGAAATATACCATTTTTATCCAATCGTAACCCCTGCAGCGATCAAAACCTAGCTCGAGAGTTAAAGTCTAATACTAAAAGGGAGATTTTCAATTCAGATCAAACCCAAACCGTGGCAGCCGCGTTTGGAATGATCGACACGTTTCATCTTGAATGTGCCGCACTGGCGCGGTAGCTGCTCGGACTCGGATAATTTGATGAGGGACTCGGTTGAATTGAAGCGAGCACTCACCAATAAATCACCTCGCTCACCTCGATACTAAATTGCGGGACATGTACCCGGACATTTTGATGTTTTGCGACTATGAATTAGATAGTACTGGTATGTGTGTAAAGAAAATTAACCTTGATAATACGATCAGTGCGGGCTGACCTCCACTATTTCATAGATTGGCCAGGTAAAGAGTATATAAGTGGTATCTCCCAGTTCATTGATCCACCTACCTTGTTTCCAAATCCATTGCCTTTCTGTAAGGCCAGCTTGATATGTCAACCAGACTTGCAGATTTTGCTCTTCTTTTCTTCCTCATTTGACACCAGCCTTGCATTAGACCCTTGGATGATATAATCTAGCTCTTTCAAGCCCAATGAGGTAGTTGAGGTATAAATTATGACTGAAATTCTGTCTTATCATGATAACAGTATCCGATATGTGTGGTGAGATTTTGAAGATATATCACCCCTGACATCCTTCGAGAATCCAAAGATGTTTCTGCTAGGTTCGGGTTCGCTCTTGGACATATTGGGTGTGTTCAAAAAAATTTGAGGAGAATCTTTTATCGTGATTATGGATAAGGGAGTCAGAGACCTCCTGTAGAAATTTCAGATCATTCAAGAATCTCTACAATGATATCTTGAATAGAATTAACATGCATGTTGTCGTCTCAAAAACATTGGAGTTGACATGACAGATTGTAGATCAAAATCAAGTCCGTGCACTCCTTCCTTCCTATCATAGCCGAGGCATCACCGACAACCTTCCTCATGGAGCTTTATCAAATCGTGATATCAATGGTGTCATTCAACATGGGACCCGAGTTTTTTTCTTATCAATGCAATTCCATACATAAATAATTAATTGTTGTCTTTTGATATCCTTCTCATACTTTTCTACAAGATCTAATACTCTTAATGCTAAGAAAAATGGCAACAGAAGCAGCAGCTCGTACCTTCTTCTCCTCTCCTTACTTCGCGGTAGTTGGCGCCTCTTCAGACCCTGCAAAGTTTGGACATAAAAGTAAATCCCCAAAGTTTATTTCACTATCCCTGATTACAAGTGTTCACCTCCATTTCCTGAAGCTTCTAACTAACACTTTCTTCCCTTAGTATTCGCATGGTATACGGCCCACGGTCTTCCAGCAACTCCCATCAACCCCTCCTCCCCCTCCATTAAAGTCGGTTCCACCGATTACTCCACTGTTCCCTCAATCTCCGCTCTTCCCCATCCAACTGAGACGGCTGTTTCTATCATCACTCCTCCAAAAATCACAAAGAAAGTCTTGGAAGAGGCAAAAGCTCTGGGAATTAAGAGTGTGTGGTTGCAGCCTGGAACATATGATGATGAGATTCTAGGATTTGCTTTGAAAGAGTTTGAGGGCGGGGTTGGAGGTGAGGAGGGAGGAACTGTGGGAGGGGAGGGCTGGTGTGTTTTGGTTGATGGAGAGAGAGCGGCCAAGGCTGCTGGTAGAGATTTGAAATTGTGAGGATGGGTAGTTGACTCGGATTATAATGAGGGCGAAATGCAATAAACGCACTGTGTTTATTTTCACATACCGTCCTATATTTGAAATATAGATTGTTTAAAAATCAGGAGAGCTCTAAGAGACATCTTCAGACATAAGTCTCAACTTGGAGTAACTATAATCTTGGCCTGATATATTCGCGATGTTTAAGAATTATATATGGCAAGCCGTCACCGTTGTTTTTCACCATATAACTTAAATGGTGATTTTCGGCGTTGAGCAGAATTACATCCTCCTATGAAATTTACAAAGATAGACATGAATAGCTTCATTCATTTACTTAATCATTCCAAGGGAATGGAGATGAGTCTCTCCATGAAAGTGGTTCCATCTTGACTGTAATTCATGAGGGTCAGACATTCAGATCTTGACCTGCAAACTCATCAGTGTACAAACCTCCAATAAGACGGTCTTGTTGCACAAGCTTTGAGAAAAGACAGCTTCTCGGTGATACTGGATCTTTGAAGCAAAAGCTTCAATGAGAGCAAGAAGTTTATAGTCCAGTCCTTCCTCTTGTATACAATCACTCCACAGTAAGATGAACATTTAGTATCCTTCATTTCTCTATCGTAGTTTTGACGAGAAAGTTACCAGGGCAAATGATAGATGTTGTCCACCTATATCATCACAATGAGCGGAGTCTATTTCCGAGTGCAGCTTTAGCAACGCAGTGCCACCGTCGCCCTTCAATTCTCCCGCGAACTTCGATGCGGTAGCTGAATATACACTTGAAGCTTATCACCCATCGAACTGTATATTCAAAGCTCTGCTTGGTATATAAGCAAGTAGTACAGAAGAACGACAATTTCGATTGAAAATTGTATTCTGTACTGCATTGTACCTTGTATCCCCATAAACACTGAATCGACAACTGAATCGGGCACATAGCTACCTAGGTCTCGCTTTCGAATTATCTGAGCGAGTGTACAATTCATTAATTAAATGTCTTTCCTACAAATTGGATGTATTGGATCTCTAGTTGTTCTTCGTAATTTGGAAAAGGTAAAGGAAAACAGAAAAAGCAATCATGAAATTTACTCCCAAGTATTATGAGCTGCAACGATCTAATAGATTTCGTGATACGAACCATCTTCCTCTTCAGTCAACTCTTTCCAAATATGATGTATGTGTGGCCAATTGTCTATTCCTTCTTTTATCATGAAATACGTTCTTTCCGTCCCACGATGAAAATAACCCGACACCGATGCGAATATCCATTGATTGGGTAATTGTTCAGCTGTGAAGTGAATGTTCCTTTCTTCACTTGTCCTCTCCTTTATTTTTGTCATTGTCACCTTCGATAGACTTCAAAAGTGCATTTTCAACTGAGAATTATTAATTTGGATTCGCTTTTGGTTCCTGTCGCGTTCCCTCGTTGTCTTCTACCCACACATTCTTTTTCACTTTCGACAAACAGCGACAACACCACAAGTTGCAGTGCAATCGTCTCAATTCTCTTCATCTGTCATATCTACTTCATTAATTTGGCATCTTCAATCCGTGTTTCATGATGTCGAAGACTGCACCAGCTGAGTCTGGCGATCTAGGTAGCGGTGATGATGTTCCTGCTACAATTGCTCCACCTCCTCGACCACTTTCACCAATGGATACAACATATCAAGGCACATCTGATGCTGAGCTGGGCACTGCTACAACCGCCCTAGATCGCGCTGATGAGAATCTTACTCAGCAATTGAGAGGCCCAGAGCCATCTAACATTGTATCTTGGGATAGCCACACTGATCCATTGAACCCTATGAATTGGTCTAATACTAAGAGATGGGCTAATACAGGAGTGATCTCTGTCATGACTTTCTCCACGTAAGTAATTCCCTCCTTGTTTCACTCAAATTTGCTAATTCTTCACAGTCCTCTTGCATCCACCATGTTTGCTCCTGGAGTTCCTCTCGTGATGGAAGAATTCCAATCTACGAATATGATTTTACAAACGCTCGTCGTCTCAATCTTTGTCCTCGGTTTTGCCGCTGGACCCATTACTGCTGCGCCGATGTCAGAGTTGTATGGTCGGAAACCAGTTTATTTGACTGCCAATTTCTTGTTCTTGGTGTTCACTCTTGGCTGCGGTTTGTCAACTGATCTCAACATGCTAATCGTCTTTCGATTCTTGGCAGGATGTGCTGGAGGAGTACCCACTGCACTCGGCGGCGCAAGTATCGGCGATATGTTTCATCGAGATCAACGCGGACTCGCAATGGCTCTCTGGGGAATGGGACCATTGATGGGACCAATAGTCGGACCAATCGTAGGAGGTGTACTTGCTGCAAATGCGGGATGGCGATGGGCTTTTTGGTTGGAAGCTATTATTGCGGTTGTGACATTGATTGGGGGATTCTTTCTCTTGCAAGAAACATATCCGGTTGTTATTCTGGAGAGAAAGACGAGACGGATTATCAAGGAAACGGGAAATAAGGCGAAAGTATCGGCGCTTCATCATGCAGATACGCCAATGGTGCATTTCACTAACGCTATAGTTCGACCTTTGAAGACGCTGTTTCGTTCACCAATTGTCTTTCTACTCTCAGTATACTATGCTGTTCTTTTCGGATACTTGTATCTATTCATCACGACCTTCCCATTCACTTTTTCCAATCAATATCATTTTTCCGTTTCACTTACCGGTCTTTCATATCTGGGTCTTGGATGTGGGATTGCCATTGGGCTTTTCGTATCGGGAAAGGTATCGGATCCGATTTTCAAGAGGTTGACGGAGAAGAATGGAGGGATCGCGGAACCGGAATATCGATTACCTGCGCTGATGCTGACGAGTCCGTTGATTGCGATTTCGCTTTTTGTTTATGGATGGACGGCTGAAGCAAAGATTCATTGGATCGTGCCGATTATTGGGACGAGCTTCTTTGGGATTGGAATGATTCCTGCTTTTGTAGGTTCTCCTGTCGTCCTTTTTCTCTTCCTCTTAGTTCTTATTTCCCCTATTTCCCATTCCTCACGAACAAGTAAAAACACATACTAACAACTCAAACCTCAGCTCTCAATAAACATGTACCTAGTCGATAGTTTCCCTACCTACGCCGCGTCAGCAATAGCAGCAACGAAAGTTTTCCAATCTATCGGTGGAGCTTTCTTACCATTAGCAGGCCAGCCTTTATATTCAGCTTTGGGATTGGGTTGGGGGAATAGTGTATTGGGAATTATAGCGTTGGCTTTCTTTCCGGTGCCGATACTGTTTTTTAGGTATGGAGGGTGGTTGAGAGAGAGGGGGGGGGGTGAAACTTTGAGGGAGTGGAGGTGGTGGAGGCGGGTGAGAGAGGACGAGGAGTTGGAAGAGTGTGGATGTGGATTTGTTTCTGGGTTTGTGAGATGAGATGAAATGAGATGATAATATATGGAAATAGAGGAGGAGTTAATATTGTAGTACATTGAAACAGTATATCTGTTTACAGATTAGAAACCAAAAGCTGGTAGCTCAAAGTAGAAAAAACCGAAGCAAGAGAGTTAATCAGTACTTAGTAATTATATCTACATCTACATCTATAGTTCTCAATTAAGCTCCTCCTTCATCTTTCAATGTTGAATAGGTATACATTTTAGAGGTATTCATATTACCTAGTAGATAGATTACCCACATATTCGAACAATCCAAAGAAAACCTCATAATCTTAAGAGTTGAGATGTTGAAAGTGATGGGAGTGGAAGGACAGGGAGTGGGAAGGAGAGAGATATTCGGTAACTTGGTAGTTGGCTCTTTGGGTTTTTTGAGAGATGGAATGATTAAGTAGGTAGGTAGATAGATACCTAGTAGATATCTGGTGTAAATTTTGCTATAAAATTATTTAGTAAGTGATTGGTTTCTGGTAAAGATATACGGAGTAAATAGATATTTTGTGTGGGTTTTTGTGAGAATAGTAAGGTACTTCACAAAGAATTCCCGACTCCGATATCGCAAAGAAGAGATGCGGTGTCGCATGTTTGGATCGGAGGGGAGGGGTTATCGGTCGACTGGTTGGATAAGAATTGGAATTATAGGATTGGATGAAGGGGGAGGGGAATAGATAGGATAGGTAGGCAGGTGCCATTGATGTCATATTCTCGGATAGGAAGTGAAGATGGAGATATAAATCTTGGGTGGAGGTGTGCTTTTGATTGTGGTTGTGATTGTGGGAGGATATTGTTACTAGCTTTATGAGTATATTGTTTGGTTATTATTTATTATATACAGTTGAAGGAATTCTGTACACATATTTGAGGATTGGTTTGATTTTGGATTTGATTTGTTCTATTGGTGATTAGATATTGGGAGAAAGAGAAAGAGGGGAGTGATATAATCACCTGAGCAATTAAGGGTTATTGGGAATATTCGATCAATTGGTGAAGGAATTGAATTGGTGGATTCCGTCACAGATTGGTAGATTGTTTGATTTACTACAGACGGGATATCTATTCTCCCAAGCACTTTTATCTTCTTCGAGCCGTGCAAAAAGTACCTAAGATGGCTACATTTGCGTGAGTTCTCCTCTATCCTCTATATTCCCTCGCACTAACCTCAACCTCTAGACACAAAACCTTCTCCGCAGCCTCCTATGCCGCATTCCGTCCCTCCTACCCCCAAAGTTTCTACACCAAAACCCTAAACTATCACATCGGGCCACGCTCTACACTTCTCGATCTAGGATGTGGTCATGGAGTCGTAAGTCGAGCGCTTGCTCCCCACTTCGAAAAAGTGTATGGTACGGATCCCAGCGCGGGAATGATAAATCAAGCGCGCAAAATCGCTTCAGAAAATGATGCAGAGGAGAATATAGAATGGAGACAAGCGTCAGCGGGAAATCTAGATTTTGTCGAGGATGGGAGTTTGGATATGGTGGTTGCGGGACAGGCGGCGCATTGGTTTGATTTTCCGGGGGTGTGGAGGACGGTAGGGAGGAAATTGAGGGAGGGGGGGACGGTGGCGTTTTGGGGGTATAAGGATAATTTGTTGGTGGATTTTCCCAAGGCGACGGAGGTGTTGGATCGGTTTTGTTATGGAGAGGGGGAGAGGTTTATGGGGAGGTTTTGGGAACAGCCCGGGAGGGAGAGGTTAAGGGGGTTGTATAGCGATGAGGTGATGAGGCCGTCGGGGGATGTGTTTAAGGATGTGGAATGGGGGAGGTATGAGCCGGGGTTGAAGGGGACGAGGAGTGGAGTGGGGATTGGAGAGGGAGGGGTGGTGATGGGGAGGAGAATGAAGTTGGGGGAGTTGGAGGGGTATTGGAGGACGTTTAGTGCGTTTCATGGGTGGCAGAGGGAGAATCAGGAGAGGAAGAGAAAGGAGGTGGGGGAAGAGGGGAATGGCGATGTGATTGATGAGATGTTTGAGGAGATGTTGAAGGTGGAACCGAAGTTGAGAGGGAAGGAGGGTGAAGATTGGAGGAATGTGGAGGTGGAGACGGAGTGGGGAACAGTGATTTTGTTGGCGAGGAAAAAGTAGGAGGGATGGTTATGCGGGTGATGGCTGAAAAGAGAATTTTGAGTTGGGTTTGATTGAAGCTGGTTTTTTGAATGAGTCTGAATATAAGATAAAGGGTGTAATGCTTCATAATAGATCAACTCCTCTCGCCCTTTGACATTAATACATACATCGAGTGGGTTAAGCAGAATAAAGATAACTGCCATTTCTGAATATCTACGATACAATGTAGCCTTCATAACTAATGATCTGGTAAATCTCCTCATACATACTCATATATGAAACACTATCGAGAGAGATATTCTTTCCTTGATTTAACTCGGGATGTCAAAGTATGTAAATTGGAATACTCTTTATGCCCATCATGTGAATCAAGGGAGACTCTGTCATTTCGTCAGTTTTTGATGCAATCTCATCATAAATTCAAACTTGTGAATTTTTTTTTTGAAAACGTCGAGACATTTAATGAAGAACTGGGATTCTGCAGTATTATTATCTGTAGTTAAAGTTTTAAAGAAAAAATGATACTACTCACCGGGAGATCCCTCGCTGAGACCCCTTTATACCATTTTCGAATGATTGGGAGGCTGATTATCCTGGTTGCCCTGCCAAAATCAAACTCTGGTCCACTATAATAATTATGCTGAAGGAACAACACATAGAGTACGAATAAAATAGATGAGAGGCTGGCTGGCATAAACATAATAACAGGCACGGACCAAAGTTATCAGATTTCCAGACCTACAATCTCTCTTCTTCTAATCATACCTACATTCACAGATCCTACATTGATATATCTTCAATTTTCATACCAACTCTCAAAGAAAACACCCAAAATCATAATCAAAATGGTGAGTTTTCTTATCCCTTGTTTCGATTCCCATGACATACTTCCATATGCATTCCATTCCATTCCTTGCTTGAATGGTGTTCCAATCAATGAGCGTTGCTTCCGATTTGCTGGTTCTCATTCTGGTTTGTTACTGCCCGCTCATTATACGGTTGCAAAAGCAATAATGGCCGGGTAGTAAGTAATGCGCCAGTTTGTGTTTGTTTATTTACTATTCGATCTCTCGGCGCAATATAATACGTCGTGGGAAATCAATACAATTTGTTCAGCATAGCAACATTCTCACATCACATCACTTTACTTTACAACTCTTTCTATTCTAGCGGAATATCACTCTTGAAAATGTCTAAAATGTCATCAACTAATCCTCCATACGATGCGCAGGCCTCCACAAACTACAGAGAAGCATTTCAACTCTTCGATAAACGCGGTACTCAACGTGTGCAATTGGATCAACTTGGAGATTTGTTGAGAGCGTGTGGTCAGAATCCTACATTGAATGAGATTAGAGAGTTGGAGAAGAATGTTGGTGGTGAATGTGAGTTTGTTCTGTTTATTATTATTATTATTATTATTATTATTATTACGAGCAGGGTTAGAGGATGGTTTCTCGATTTTGATATTCTGCGAATTACTGTCGTGGAATGCAGAGAGCTATCGGGCTTCCTCTCAACATCAAATTATGGAGTCCATACTAATACTATATTCTCGCAGTCGATTTCGAAACCTTCTCCAAGATTCTCAACCGACCAGGTAGATTCCGCGACCCAGGTGAACCAGAGGAATATTGTCGTGGTTTCCAGGTATTCGATAAGGATATGACTGGATTTATTGGAGTTGGACAATTAAGATACATCTTGACGAATTTGGGAGAGAAAATGAGTGATGAGGAGGTTGATGAATTGTTGAAGGCGGTTGATACCAGTAGTGGGGAGATTAACTATACTGGTAAGTTTTTGGAATTTCTTGGAGAAGATATACCGGAAGTGGGAGATGCAGCGGGACTATGGAAAGCTAATATAAGGATAATAGATCTCGTACGAACTATCCTCGCAAACTAGATTTTATACTTCGTTATGGTGGAAGGTTTAAAGTATTACTGGGGAGATGAGTAGAGAGTAGAGATGCAATGGGGTAGGCAGAGAGAAAGAGAGTCAGAGATATACAAGTAAGGAGAGGAATGAAGATATCATATCAGTTGTAGGAATTACTTTTTCGCAACTGCATAAATAGGAGCTGTGGAGTGGAAGGATATTGATAATGGCTATGGCTATGGCGTTGAATGAACTTTTAGGCCTGCAAAGGCAGAAATGGATATTATGATTTTTTTCTACATGAAATCGAAGTGCATAGATTTTGATATGATGAGAATTGTGAATTTTTGGGTTTTATTCTGATTGGAGATACTAGTAGATGAAGTGTTGTTGATTTTGGTTGTATCATCCAGGCCAGTTGGGATGTGATATCGAGAGAAGGCTGAAGTGTTAAGCTTCGAGGCTGCATTTCTGTGTTGTAAATTAAATATATTTCTTTCTTATATTGACAACACAACTTATACTTCTTTTGCACTCACGTAATAACTCAGACTACTTTGACATTTCAAGAGACCAAACAATTAGAAGTCTGTTATATCTCGAAATAAAAATCGACAATTGAAGCTCGATCAATAATTACATAGGAAAGAATTGTCCTCGAGCTCTAGTTGAATTCGAGCGCATCGATTCGTGGTTTGAGCTTCATTTTGAGTTGATTTATAGCGAAGTAGCTGAGGATCTTGAGGGTATTGCACATTTGCATAACTCCTCAACTGCGGAACGGACCTCTGCGACGAATTGCGGTTTATTAAGCGTCTGCGAATTTGAAGACCTAGGTTGTTATATTGGTTGCGATTGCGGATTTAGAAAGAGAGGGTAGGAGTTTACAATATTGCAAGCTCACAAGCTCACAATGTCTCCCCCGAAAATAAATACGTATCATTGCGCTTACTGTACGAATCTTCTGCTGGCGACCACGCATACGATTTCGACGCTTCCGAAGAGGAAGGGAATGGGAGATGGGAGTTTTATTTTGCCGGTTTCGGGGGTGGTGCCTGAGTTTGGAGGGGGGAGGGATGGGGATGCTATGGATGTAACTCGAGATGGAGTTTCTGCGGAAGATGGAGAAGGGAGGGGAGAGGAGAGGGAGAATGGAGAGGAGGTGAAAGATGGTGAAGAGCAGGATCCATTACCAAGTTATGGGTATACAAATCTTCTTTCTCTCACGCAACCTAGTAAACAGGTGATTATACGGAAGGAATATGGGTTTGAGAAGAGAGGAGTGTGGAAATGTAAACGGTGTGCGGTGGCGGTCGGATATGAGATTTGGGCGGAGGGGAATGGGGGTGGCAAGGGGAAAGAAGTTGAAGGGGAGGAGGGGTTTGGAGGGAAAATCTTGTATTTGTTGAGGGGGTCGTTGATGAGTACGGCGGTTATGAGGAGTGGAAAGAAGGTTATGGAAGGGGATACTGAGGTTCTGGGAACGGGGGTGGGAGTTTGGGAGTGAGGATGGGGGATGGGGGATGAGGATGAGGATGAGGAAGGGTGGGTAGGTGGTTGGGGAGGTTATATCTGATGAGAGGGAGGGAGTGTTTATATTATAGAATTATGGCATTTGATATACCATACACCACAGATGGAAATAGAGGAAAGATTCCAATTGATTTCTAGATAGTAAAGACGTTGATATACTTGCCATGTAAAACTACCTGGGTACCCCATATTTTCGGGTATGAATAACCCTTGCTTTCCGCATTCATAGCATAGGTACCATACGACCCTGAATTTTGACAAGTTGGTATTCCGTACTCCTGGAATTCTGGAATCCAACATTATAAAGAATTCATTTGTCCCTCATGTCTTTCATTTGCCCCTCTTGAGTACTTTTTGATTCGTCCAAGGTTACAAATAAGTACACACACTCATACATTCATACACTCATACACTCATACACTCACTGACTCAATACGTCCATCATATCCACCTAAAGCTACCCACGCTCCCTTCCCCACCAACATATCTGTCATACCTTCCATTCTTGACAGCTCTTAAACGCCTAATTAACCACCAAGGGATTTTAATACCCAACCAACTTCATTCATCCTGGCTTCCATCACACGTATCATACGTTCCCTCGTTGTATTACTGCTCGTCTTTCTTTCCATATCTGTCATTCTGGCTACCTCAAGGATTGGACCCAGACTGGGAGCTTTATTTAGTCAACTAAGACCTACAAATATAAGACCCCTCTGGTCCCCTCTCGCAACCACCATCAATCCAACCTCAACACGACTCATCACTACCGCAACCATGGCACCTTCTCAATATCAAAAGCCTCCTCAGGCTCCTCCTCTCTTTACCCATACCGAATCCCAGATTGTCGACGAGGCAAAGGCCTTGATGGATAACTATCGAAAAATGCTCGACAATATCGTTGCAAATGTCAAGCCGGAAGATGCAACATTTGCAAATGTTCTCTTGCCTACCGCCAACCAGGATGATCTTGATTCGCTTCAAATCAGCGTTCTTACCTTCTACCAAGCTGTATCTGGCGATTCGAAACTCCGCGATGCGAGTTCTAAAGCGGAGGAAATCATGGATGAAGCGCAGATTGAGATGGCGATGAGAGAAGATGTTTTTAAATTGGTCGATGCGGTTTACAAAAAGAAAGAAGATCTAGATCCCGAATCAAAGAGACTTTTGGAGAAGGAATATAAAGGATATATTAGAAATGGATTGGGGCTTGAGAAGGGTGAGAAGAGGGATAGATTCAAGGAGATTAGCAAGAGGTTGGCTGCTATCGCGACTAAATTCCAGAAGAATCTGAATGAGGAGGATGAAGGAATTTGGTTCACACTAAAGGAACTTGATGGGGTTCCTGAGGATGTTATCTCGGGATTGAAGAAGGGTGAGGGCGAAAATGAGGGAAAATTGAGGTTGTCGTTCAAATACCCTGATTTGTTTCCTACGTTGAAGTTTGCGAAGGATGCGGAAACCAGAAAACAAGTCTTTGTTCAGAATGAGAACAAATGTAAAGAGAATGTGGAATTGTTCAAGGAAGCTATTGTTCTTAGAGATGAGGCTGCTAGATTATTGGGATATCCTGATCATGCAAGCTTCAGGATTGAGGATAAGATGGCAAAGACTCCTGCTACGGTTAATGAGTTCTTGCATGATTTGAAGCTTCAGCTTACTCCAGGTGGAGCGAAGGAAGTCAAACATCTCAAAGCTCTTAAGAAACAAGATTTGGATGCTAGAGGATTGAGTTCGACATTTGATGATAACTATTATCTCTGGGATAATCGATTCTATGATCGAATGATGGTGGAGAATGAGTTTTCTATCGATGAAAATAAGATTGCGGAATACTTCCCTCTTCAATCTACAATTGAAGGAATGCTCAAGATCTTCGAAGAGTTATTTGGATTCGTCTTTGTTGATATTAGCAGCGAGGAGGAATTGGCTAAGGTTTCACCAACTGGAAAGGGTTCTGATGTTTTACCTCATCCAGATGCCAAACTCTTTACCGTTTGGGATGATGAAGGTGAAGGTAGTGGATTTGTTGGTTATCTTTACTTGGACTTGCATCCACGTCCAGGAAAGTATGGCCATGCTGCAAACTTTGGCATTCAATCCGGTTTCTACTATCCAAATGGTACAAGAAGATATCCTGCTACAGCACTCGTTTGCAATTTCTCTAAACCAACGGATAAGAAACCATCACTCTTGAAACATGATGAGGTTGTTACCCTCTTCCATGAATTGGGTCATGGTATCCACGATTTAGCTGGTCGTACCAGATACTCTCGTTTCCATGGTACAAACACCGTACGTGACTTCGTTGAAGCACCAAGTCAAATGTTGGAAAATTGGTGTTGGACTCCAAGTCAATTGCAAAAATTGAGTAAACATTATGTCACTGGTGAATCTATTCCAGATGATTTAATTGCCAAACAAATCAGCACCAAGCATGTCAACGGCGCTCTTTTCAATCTCCGTCAACTTCATTTCGGTATCTTCGATATGACAGTTCATACTCCTAAGAACCACGCAGAAGCTGAAGCTTTCAAAATCAGCGAATTGTACAATGAGCTTAGAGCAGAAATCTGTGGTCTCAAAGGTCCAGAAGCTCTAGGTGCAAAGAGTGATTGGGGAAATGGTCAAGCTACTTTCGGTCATCTGATTGGTGGGTATGATGCAGGTTATTATGGATACTTGTCTAGTCAAGTCTATAGTGCAGATATGTTCTACACGGTTTTCGAAAAGAATCCAATGGATCCTAAGGAGGGAAGAAGATATAGACATATGGTGCTTGAGAAGGGTGGTAGTCAGGATGAAATGACTACGTTGGAGGCGTTCTTGGGGAGGAAACCTAGTACCGAGGCGTTTTATAGGGAGTTGGGGTTGAAGGATGCGAAGAAGAATTAGAGGGGTGGGTAGATGGTATTGTGTGTGTATTGGGGAGTTGGGGGAATAAAGGGGAGACGGAGGGAGAGATGAATGGATCATGATGGTTGATATGAAATAGTTTGTTACTATGCAAGTGAACATGGAGACTCCAGATAGGAGAATGAGAACATATTATGATGATTTATTTTGAGATTTTGAGGTTGGTGTGAATTGAAATTGGTGATGTGAAAAAGTTTTCAGAATAATGTATATTCTAATCCTGGTCATTGATATTCTGGCGCTGTTGTCTATGTACAGTCCATGGTAATCATCTTCATGTTCCATTCTATCTCTTCTCACTTTCGGGACAAAGCAGTCGTTGTACTCAAGTGTCATGCTTGAATCGTTATACTTCAAGGCTCCTAAGAATCTCGAGTGTTAATGTGCCATGACTTATATCTCACACATCGATAAGTATAAGTTCCTCCTTGAATCCTTACCGCATCCGCACAATCTTGATATATTCTTCTCAGAGCATAAAGACAATCATCTCGACCCATTTTCCAATCATATCCCCTATTCTTACAGTCAATAAATACTCTTCCACATCAATAAAAACTGGATAGATAGATAACTTACCCACACCACTCCATATTCTTATACGGTACCGGTCCCCCATTTTCCACCGTCTCAGCCCCCATTGTCAAATGCATCTTATACAATTCATTATTGTAAAACTGCGGTTGTCCTTCCGCGGGAAAATCATACATGTTTTCCCCATATTTCCCGTATCCTTTTATTTCAGCTCCATCGGTGCAGAAGCCATCGATTGCGGCATCGATATCGGAAGAGGAGAGTGGTCGTCCGGCTTGTCCGTTAGCGCAGGAAGGTGCGGTATCTTTTCCTGCGAGATCGGGCTCGAATTCGGGGGGTGGGAAGGAGGGGTTTGGTGCCCAAGGGGGGCCGCCAGAGCGTGTGATCCCGCTGAGAATAATACTATAGTCTATACAGTTACTTTCGGTAGTATGACCATGTGTGCGTGTTTTTTTATCATCGCATCGATTCATTCCATCGTGGAGGGCTTGGATGCATTGATTTTTATCAAACGTTGCTTCTTTCGTAGGGTGTGCACCATGAATCGGATTACATTCATCATTCATATTCGCGCGCAGCCAGAAGGAACTCCGATCTGGAACATGGAGATTACTGATTGGAAAACGCCAGGATATATCCTCCGATACTGACCAGTCAATTCGTTTACCGTGGTTATCGCTACACCATTGAGTGATTGCAGAGTTGACTGTCACGCCTCCGGAATTATCATCATCGCGTGGAGCGGAGTAATGTCCATTTTGATCGGGGCAACGGGGTTCGGATTTGCGGAGGGAGCCGGAGGGAAGGAGTTGTGCGATGAGAATTTTATTCGCATTTCCTGATTTTCGGTAGGTGTAGGAACCTCCGTGTTTGTCGTTTTGATTGATATCGCAGCCGTCGATGATGGCGGTGAAGAATTTGCGACACCTGGTTTCATCAATGCGATCATTCTGGTACCAGGTGATTCGCACGTCCATTTCATCGTAGACGCCGTTGTTGTAATGCGCGTTGATTACTTTTCCGTTTTTGAGCTCGTCGGCGCTGGCGACGTCGGAGTGTAGACGTTTCGGGTCCCGACAGAAATCTCCCATGGCTGACATTGCGGCTTCCCAGTTTGCGAATTTGGATTTGGAGGAGGAACATTGCAAAGCGGGTTTTTGGGGGGCGAGCTTTCCGACGAAGCGCTGGAGATCGTAGAATGCGTGGTTGGTGGAGGTCCAGGGGGAGGATGTTTCGGTTACCATGCATTCGCATCCTTTGTATTTTTGTCGTTTGTCGGGTAGTCCCTGGATTGGAAGTTAGTATTAAGTGAGCCAAAATGAGTGAGGAAGTATTCATTTACCCTGCATTTGCTTTTGAGATCATCTCCTCCGCATTTATCGCAGTAGGGGATGTCGTCTTCGGTGGGACAGACGAAGTCACTGCAGGGACAACCATGGAATGCAATAGGTCGTGTGCAAATACCATTCTTTCCATCGCAAAGAGGATTGGGACAATCTATACAATTCTGATTAGATTCTGGGAAAATCTCGCTTGTAGATGATATTAATCACTTACCAACCATTCCATGTTCGTCACCAGTAGTCGTCTTAGGACAAGTATCCTTATCGGACTGTTTCTCCAAAAGCCTATTTGCGAGAGAAAAGAGAGCCAAATTCTCAACTTGATCCACAACCCTTGCATATTCAGCCGCAAACACTGCTTGGAGAAGTTTATTCGCGTTTTCGAACGATAAAGATGGAATCATCTGATGGAGAGAATCAGCTCCATATAATAAAAGATCACTTGCTTCACGTTGGATCTCAGGATCTTTGTAGGTGATAAAGTCAAGATTGACTTGTATATCTTTGACGAATTTCACCATGGGTTCGAGAACATGCCCGGTTGAGAAGGCGGGTACAACGGCTTTTCCAATTCCGCGAAGACATCTGATGAGTTGTTTGCCGCTCATGGGGTTTACTCGTTTGTTGATTTCGGCGGGGATTTTGGGTTCTCCGGGCTGTTCGAGAGAAGGAAGGTCGACTCCGCAACTATCTAAGGTGGTATCAAGTTTGAGGAATGCGGAGAGAGCTTTGGCGGCTTCGGGATGGATGTTCACTTGTAAGTCTGCATTTTCGGGTCCGTTTTGTCGTTTGTGGGTTCGGAATGAGTAGGGGATTTGGTGGGCGGTGGTTATGTGGATGAAGAGGAAACAAAGGACGGGATATGTGAAATGCATTTTGATGGTAGTCTTGTGGTTGGAAGATGTGTGAATGTAGATGCAGTGATGCTAAGGTGGAATGGGACGAGACTTTATATCTTTCATCTGAATATTATATCCTTCACATCACTAAATGCGATTGAAGGCCCAGATAGGAAGACGTTGCTCCGCCGAGATGTATTCAATATCTCCACCCCCACAGAACTTCCTTGACATCAAACAATCTGACATTATCATCCCAAAACCCACGTTTTCAATCATCTGTTCAATCTACCTCAAAAACTTACGAACAAAAATGAAGTACGCTGACAAGCCACTTCGAAAATTCACCATATTGATTCAAAAATTCAAAGACCAAAAACTTCTAAGCTTAACTTTAAGCGTTCATTCCCGCGCCTCGAGGACGAATCAAGCTTCTAGTGATAGATAGGCATTTCAGTAGGAGCATAGGGCTGATAATGAACAGCCTTAAGGCCAAGCTTTAATCTGACATCTATGAGGCTTGTGTTCTTGGTATCACGTCACGAGATTGGGGAAAGTAAGAGCAGACGAATTGGAATGTTGGGATTGGGATTATTAGTCAGTTTTTTGTCATCGCTTTGTGTGAGATGGTGAGATCTTTAAATACATGCTCCAATGGGTCGGTATTGTGTATTTGGTGAACGATGACAGCCAAGATTATGGAGCGAGTGTTCTATGTCATGATATATATGAGATTGAGAGATGATAGTGAATTGGGAGACGGCTGAGTTCTAGATGACGGATGGGTATGATGGAAATAGATCAGGTTACGAGCGATTTGTAAAGTTCGAAGGCGATTTCTACGAAATTGAGTTCGTAGGTGCTTTTCTGTATGTAAAATCTTATATTAGGGGGCTGGTGGAGAAAAGAACTGCTGAATGGATTGAAAAACTTGAAAAGAGTTGGGAAGATGGTTCCTTTTCTCAGGTGAGAAATATCCTTGGCGATGCTACGGTATCTCCTAGTTGAGAGTTGATATGGATGAGGATATATTATAAAGACTTTGGAAATTCCAGGTAGTAATTCAAATATCACCCGACTACTGTTCCTTCTCTTTTCCTAAATATTATCTTGCTTCTTCCCATTATTTGTTCAATTTTCTCTTTCAACAAAAAAACTCAGCATGCATTTCCCATCTCTCATCTCTGCTATCATCCTTCTACCCTACACCACCCAAGCACTCACCTACTGGCTAGACAAGAGTTGTGTTCCAGGAAAACCACTCGAAGCACCCAACAGTACACCCGTATCTGGGGATGGTACTCATCGCTGGGATGTGCTTTTCGACGAACTCAGAGCTGTAGGAAAAAATGCAGGAGATCGCTTGACGAATGCAAGACGCGATCCAGATTTTACTAGGGCATTCAATGTTCTTTTTCGACAAGATACCCAGAATTTTAATAATGGGATTGATCAAGATGGACAGGCGGCACTGGCACTGAGAAAATATTTCTTGGCTTTAGAGGGAATGAGACATGAGGAGGTTCAGGTCAATGCTGATCTTAGGTTTTGTAGGTTTTGTTCTTTGAGATTTGAAGGAGTATATCACCGGTTCTAATATTTTCGATTAGACTGTGATAATGATGCACGCTGGGTTCAGAAAACGGGAGATGGAGAAACGGGATGGAAAGGTAAGCATGTCCATCATACAATTTGATACAGACCTTCTATCTCAATGAAATTTATATCTCCTAAGGTGAGTACTAATATTGAGGCAACTTTCAGATACTGAGAATCATTTGTCGACACCAAAGCCCTATTGTAAGGATGCTGGTGTGAGTGCCATTACATGTAAGTTTTCCCCGAATTAGCAGTTCTTTAAGGACGAAACTGTCTGGCAGATTATATTCTTACATATCCTAGACATCGATTATCCGGGACAAGACAGGCCAGCTGTCCAACCTGGTACAACGAAGACAAACCATAACCCAAATCGTGCAACAATCACAGTAAGTTATCAAATTACACTAGTAGTGACGCAACTCTATACTCTTCATCCCATCCAACTCCATCTACCTCACAACATTACATCTAGTCAACTGACTACTTTTCCAGATCTGCGACCACGCATTCAACAAAGTAGATGCACAAGCCGATCCTAGATCTAACAAGTTGGCTCGATATCTATTCTCAGATATCCCGGAAAATTTCGACTATGCGAATGTGCATTTGAATCCTAGACCTATCGATTTCATCACATCTACCTTTACAGCATTATTGTTACATGAAGTAAGATATTTTGAACTTGTTATTTCCTAAAGGAAGCTTCGAGAGAGGGAAGATGCTAATTGGATATTCTAGATATCACATACTAGACCATTCTTAAGTTCGTTTTAGCTCCTGCCTTTCAATTTTAGTGTAAAGTGGAAAAGCGGAAACTAACTTCTATCAGCAAAGGATCAATTTGGAGACAGTTCATATGGATGGCATCATGTAGCCGAGGATGTAGAAGTGGACGTTGCCAGGAAGAATGCAGAAAGTTTCAGTAATTATCTTCTTAGCTCTTTCTTTTTATCTCCTTTCAAATTGGACAGAAGAAAGGAATGATTGCTAATTCTTTCACTTTTTATCCTCAATAGTGTATCTAGCCATCATCTCAATGTTCCAAGATCGCAATTTTGTACTCGATAGAAGGGCTCCGGCCAATGGGGATCTAGATAAAGAAGACGATGTTTATAAACCGGCATCTTGATTTGTTGAGTAGATGGAGATTAGAAGATCTTTCTTAAGGCATGTTTAGGCTGGGATTGAAGGTTTAGAGTTTGTGCTATCGCTTGCTAGAAAAAGTATAGTCTTGGAGATCCGTCAAGTATCTAAGTTTAAATAAATCACTATTGTCGTTATTATTCAAACATGCCTTTTCTATGAGCTTTGAGACTCCACATCTGTAGGGCAAACTTAATTATGTCTTCTTCATATAAATTATGTCCGCCCTCGATCTTGAATGTTCAAACAGCACTCAAGTTACGTAGAGTTAGTTAGTTTTCTTTTTTCCTTAACGAGCATTTTCCTCTACTTATGATGAATTACAACATCTCGGGTTGAGACTCTATAAATGACTAATAGCAAAGCTTTGAGAAAAATTCGGATTCACGAGACTTGCTCCGACTACAAATCATGATTTCCATGTTGGGTGATTATATGATGTCTTTTTGGGACAAGTTGTTACGATCACATGCTAGAGCGTATCGATAGAGGTCAAATAAACTAGAATAACAAAGCTGAAGTTGAAAGAGATCCCTTAAGATCCCTTATATTATAAAAGATCGCTTAGTTCAAGCTAGTCTTGACTAGTCTTGAACTAAGCTAAACGTCATGATTAATCACATAGGTATGTGATTTTCGTCACATGATTTAACTCTATAATACGACGTGTAAATTACACACAGAGCCTGAAACAAGATAGCAAAGGCACCTAAACGCGCTTGGGGGCGAGAGGGTGCACTCCGTGCATACTTTCTCCCTCTTTCGTGAGTGTATAGTTTTCGATTGTATATAGCTATAGCTAATCAACATTGTTTAATTACTATTTATCAGAGTACTTAAGCTTGTGTTGTTTCATATAATTGGAACTCAGTCAAATTATACATAGTTGCAGACCATGCCCTAAAATCCTTTCACTACTATCTATAGTACTTTATACTAACATAGTAGTTTCAGGCTTTAGGTAATAATTAGACTTTATACTACTCAAAACATATTGTCAATAATCGATCTGCAGTAAAATATTACGATACACGGCTAAAACCTGTAATATGCACTAAAAAGTCTAGTTTTGTCACTATTTATCCCAAAAAGGCTCCATAGACTATAATATTCCGGGGTTCAACCCCTCAAATAATCGTAAGCGAATATGTAGATGGAGTGTCGAAGTAATGTTCAGCTATAACCTGGACTATGCAGTATATCCATATCAAACAAGGCATATCTACAGTAGTTCAGAGACTTCACAGTGATTCCTAGCGGCTGATCCAATCACATTTCTATCGCAGGTGATTCGAAGAAACTACATTGGTTTGCGTGAATCAGCCGTAGAAAAGATTACCGTACAAAGCTCATGACGTATTGAATACTTCTACTACCTTCTACTACGATAGACACTGACTAAACTAGTGCTCTTCATTAACCATTCATAATACAACCATGCAGTATCCTCTCTCTATGAACTTTAAAACCGTATAACCGTAGCTATAATCACTAGTCTGTATCTTCTGTACAAAACGATTTTCACAAACACTCTTAAACCTTCTTCTTTCTATTCCAAATCTTCCCAAGAACATCATCTTCCCAACGCAAATAATTTCCAACATTGGAATCAAATCATCTTCCAGACAAAACATCATCTCACCTAAACTAAGTTATCAAAAATCGAAACAAACAACATGTCTCAAGCAGACGGTCCCACTCTTAAGACCATCTTCAACACAGGATTTGCTCTCTCACAAGCAATATCCGAGAAATTTTCTTCATCTGAGCCTCTACCTCAAAGTCACATGTCTATCTTCTCCTCATCCCCTGGCCTTCCCACTGATCTTGCAACTCCACGTCCCAACAGAACAAAGCTTCCAGGCCCCGCAACCCAACTTCTCAATGAATTGTTCCAAGAACTTGATGAAATCGAAGCAGTCGAGTCAATCGAAGATTCTACCTATGTTAATGTCGACCATGCGCGCAAGAGAGCCGATAGACTAGGACATAGACCTAGACCTAGAATCGAAACATTGTTCAAGAGCAAGTCACTGGATGGTCCACATCAATCACCGAGTTCTTCCGACCATTTTCTGAATTCCTCGGTCGACTATTCACATCTCACTGTCAGCCCCGAAGAGGATCTTCAAAAGCTCGCAGACAGATTCGGAGAGATTCAATCTAGACACAAACAAATCATCGAAGCCGACAACGAGACTATCTGGAACTCTCTTCCAGATCTGAATACGGGATATTTTTCATGTTACGCTAAAGTTCGAGGTTCTGCTAAAGCCTATGAGCAAGAGTTTCAAGATACTTTGAAGAAGGAAAAGGAGATTTATGAATCTACACCTGGTTTCCTCAAGAAACAGATGCCTGGTCTTAGTGCTACTGAAATGCGCAAACGAATTCCGAGATTGATTATCGCTGAAGCAGAATATGAATTCGATGAGGAGGATGAAGATGAGAAACACGCAATCGAAATCCTCGAGGCAATTTTCAAGGAATTAGCGGAGAGAGAAGCTAGTACTGATAAGAATCAGTGGAAGAGTGCTAGACAGATCATTGAGGGGGTGGAAAACAAGGGCCAGGATAACGAGGAAGAACAAGCCGTTGCGAAAGGAGATATTGAGGATAAATCTGAAAAGCGTTATGGCTCCGACCATGATAACTATAAGTCTCGTGAAATAAACATCTTTTCAGATTTCGCCGAACAAACAGACGATGAGATTCGACAATATTCTGCTATAACCCAACAATACATTAAAGACGGATGTAAAACTAGGGGACTTGATCAGATTATGGAGAAAGATGAGGAGGAACTAGTAAAATCGCAACAACCAAATGAAGTCGAATCGGAAGTTACTCCTCCCCCTGAGCTCGAAGAAAAGGACAAGCAAGAAATCACAGAGCCGCAACAAGACCTCTGCGAAGTCTCTCCCGTTATAGAATCTCCTCCAGTTAATGAAAAAGACCCAATCCCACAGGAAGAACCCGATATAGAAGGAAGTGAGTAGATCCATCGCAACAACAATCATGTAGCCGACACTGACAAATAAGACACAAAGAAAGATGAAGACTCTAGCAACTCTCCACAAGATGATGATACTCTTGAAAATCAAAATCAAAATCCTGATATTGATAAATCTGTGGATGAGGTTATAAGTGTCAGTTCTAGTACCATCTCGGATTCTACTTCTTCTATTGATAGAAGCGTATCGGAGGAAGATGAGATGCAATTTGGTATGGCGGCGCTGGCTACGGGGGTTATGGTTGCTGCTCTTTGGATGATCGAGAGGAAGACGGGGATTTTTTAGGGATTGGTTATTTGATTTTCGGGTTGTTTTCTATTTGGTTGATGTTTCTGTCTTTTACTTTGGGTTTTCATTTTGGAGCGATTGGCTATTTGATTGTACAACCAATACAGATATTGGAGTAATATCTTTTGAATGATTTTTAGCATAAAGATTATACATCTTAGAAACCACAATAATTTGTAAATATATCTGAGGAAACAAATGTGATCCTATCTTCAATTATCAACATGAAAGCCGTGACCAATCCAACCGAGCTAATTGTCGGCTAGAAAATAATTACGCGATCCCTTTTTTCACTCCTCGAGCCTCATGTCCAATTATCTGTTGAATCTCATTTTTATACAGAAAATATGTTTTGATCATTCCAGTAAACAAGTATGCTCGAACGTTACTCCTGGCAAGTAACCCACCTTATAAGAGCACCTCGTAAATCTTTAATTTTATCCACAAACGGAATGAGCATGATGGCTTCATTAGGCTCGCTGGTATCAAATCAAAATGATCCCAAAATGAAGATATGCATAAAAATCTTCGTGAATTGGATGATGATTGTAAACGCGCCAAAACAGTAGCAACCTAAAATGACCCAATACCACGCCCTTGTTTACAATGTCTCATCGTCTTTGCAACGTCTCATATCTATGACTTGGGACTCCATTGAGGCTCAAGAATCAGGATTGCACAATTGATTCCCACTCTTCGAAAGAATTATAGTCTAGTATCTAATATCAAATAAGAGCAGCCGTAAATCTTCAGTACAGCACTTTTCACATTTTCCACCTATAGATTTCCATCAAAATGACCACAACATCCTGTATGAACTATCAATCGTACCGAACACAGTTATCCTGTTCGGCCCGACCTTGTCTCTCTGTTCATCATACCCAATGATCAAACACATTATCAAACTATCCTCCATACAACCGTAGAAACCGTATCAACGACACTAACGTTTTCTAAACACTTACTTGCTGTATGAAGAACTTCTCGAGATGGTTGAAATACTTACATCTTGACGGAGAGAGTTCATATTTCTTTTCATCTACATGATATTTTCATAAGACTACTTTGAATACTTCAACAACTTCAACAACTTCAACAACTTCAACAACTTCAACAACTTCAACAACTTCAACAACTTCAACAACTTCAACAACTTCAACAACTTCCAAACAACAACAGCATCTCCTCAATATCTTCAACTCAACTCACACCACATCTCCACACCCCATCAAAAGACTTTTATTTCCTCAGTGTAGCTCTACACTTAACTTTCTTCCACTCAAAACTTCCAAATAATCTTTCCATCTCAAATTCAGAAACCCCACAATGTCTTCACCAAGCTCCAACATCCCCCCAGAAATCTTCACCACAACATCTAACTCCAATATCGACGACGATTTCGCACAAACAAAGGGGGATTTCGACATCTCTTCTATTTCGGATTCTGATTCAGATTCAGAAGACGGGGTTACGATTTATTATCAAACATCAGAAAAAGGAAAGAGGGTTGATGGATTTGCAGATCAGCAGATGAGAGATGATGAGATTGTTTATGGTGCTTCTATTGCGGATTTGAAGGGAGATGAGGGACAAGATGATGAACTGTCTGAGGATAATAAAATAGCTCGACATTTCATCCCAAGCAGATTCTCGACTCCCACAACTGATGAGTTGATCAGGTATATCAATGATACTGATCTTTTGGGAGTTGATGATGATGGATCTACCACAAAATCTACGACTACCTCTCATCAAGAATTAGAAGAGCTCGCGAGAATCCGAAGAGTTATTACTCGAAACCGAATTCCTGAAGCTCCTCCTACGGCTGAAAAATTTCCAGGACCAGAGAATCTAGAGCTACTAGCTCTCACAGAAGTTCAAGACCCTACAACTCACCTTCCATCAGGCACGCCCCTCATCCGGGATTTCGCCGTCCCCCTACCAACTCCCTTACCACCCATCGTCCCCACGCACAACCTCTCAGCCTCACGAGTCCCCCGCTTCCAACACCTCCCCGCCATTCAAACCTCACATCCACATACCTATCCCTCACCCGGCATCCGCACTATGTATCATTATCACGGGTTTTTATTTTCCTACGCAGTCGATGATATTCACACACCCTCTGATGAGGAAGAAGAAGAAGAAGAAGAAGAAGAAGAAGAATTGTATCGAGAATTATCAGCGGGGGAAGGAGCAGATGATGAGGAATATATGTGTATGTCTGGATCTGCACATGTACTTCCACGAACACCTGTTTTAGGGAACCGAGGTCAGAATATGGAGGATTTGGCGGAGATTGAGGAGTTGAAGGGAGATGAGGGACTTTTCCAGATTGTTCCTCGATATCTCGGGGAATTACGATGGTTAAAGGAGAAGAATCTCAAGGACTCAAGAATCGGCAAATCACCTATCCCCACCATCATCCCTCCCCTTACTATCCCCATTCAACCCCTACAACACTCACAAACCCCCCACATCAGCCCCTGGCCGGTCATCGCCCTCGCCCATCACATCCCCCTCTTCCCAACACACATCCTGACCTCCTCCTCCCTTACCCAACTCTCCCTCGACGAAAAACATCTCCAGCACCAAAACGGATACTCCGATTCCCCACTCGATCAATGGGCCTTAACGCAACATCTTCTTTTCCTGTGGATAAATTCCGGTGCATTAGAAAATGGTATTGATGGGGATATGAAAAGACCGAAGAGTGCGGATATACTTCTGGGGTTTGAGGAGAGTAGTGAGGTGTGGGATTATGAGGATGTGGAGGTGTTTGCGAGGTGGGAGGGGGAATGTTTTAGGAGGTGTTTGGAGTGGGTGCAGAATGTGGAGGGGAAGGGAGAGGGATGGGAAGGATTGGGGTTGCAGGATGAGGTGTATGATTTTTGTGGGGAGGAGATTCTTCATAGGTCGGCGAGTGTAGCTGGTAAGGAAGACAAGAAAAATGAGGGTTCATCTTCATCTCAATATATCGAGGAAGAATACGATGCTGAAGACGAGCGAGGCGAAACCAGATCTGCACTCCCTTCTTTCCCCCTCCAAAATCAGAATGAAAACAAAGATCACGATCCTCGCTTAGGCAGAGTAGTAAACGTATTCCGCACACGGGCTCTCCAACGCCTAGGAATCACTTATCAAAATTCCCCATTCCATCAACCGATAAACCATACCGCGTTTCGAGAAACTGGGATCCAAGCTGCGGATTATGCGCGGGCGAATGCGATGGCGAGGTTTGAGAGGGTTGCGGAGGATTTTGCGAGGAGGGGGGAGGATTCTGCTGGGAATTCTGGGAATGCTGGACAATTGGTATTGAGCCCGGAGGGAGATTCAAGATTTGATGGTGCGGAGGTACATATGAGAGGTGGTGCGGATCCTAAGGATTCCGGGAAAGGTTTCAAGGATAAATCTTCCTCTATTGGGTCTAAGTCCCAGAATCCACACTCTCCCAGTAATGATAACTCAAAACCAAACACCTCATTTCTGCATCCACATCTCCAAGCCCAAATCGACAAAATCAAAATCAAAATCCTACCCCACGTCTCCATCTTCCACGCTATTAAAATCCTTAACTAAAAATCACGAGTTGATTTGACCACTCCAAAACTCCTCATCCGCGCCGCAGCTAACCTCCCAGGACTCTTCAACAATCTTCTCTCCGCCCTAACACCATCAGTCCTCCTCAAATCATCAACCACCATACTCTCCGCACACCCAACTTTGATTCTTTTGCCTAGTAGGATCTCTGACTGAAGCTCTTGATAAAGGTAAAACCAATAAGGATTATTTATCTGATTTTCGTGTTGGTAGGAATGCTTTTTCGGGTGAAGAAATATACCTTAGGTGATGATATGGTAGAAAATTTGTGATTTTGAATAGCTTTGAAATTAACGGTTTGATATACTAAATGACCATTGTGACTATATAGTGACGCAGAGAAGGTAAATTCTTGAGGTTCATACCAAGATAATGATCTCAAAAGAAGGAATTAAATGTCGTTCACTTGAAGATTGATGGTGAAGATTGAAGACCAAGATTGGAGTTATCATCAGAGAAAAGTATCGTATATGGTGACAGAACTGTTAAAGGGAAGGTCAAGTGATACATCTCTTTAACCCCAACTATCAAATCACTTTGAATTGAAACAAATCTAGAAATAAACTCACTTGAGTTTTGTGGATGAAGTAAATAAGTGAAGAAATAGAAAAAGACTCTTTACATAACGACAAACAACAACATTCATACATGCAGAGCAACAGATATTGATTCACAATTACTGATCTCTGGTTGGTTGGGCACAGACTCTATCATTTGGTATTGATGGTGGGGGTGAATCTCTATCTGTTTGCTATTCATATTCAATTTCAACCTCAACCTCAACCTCAACCTCATCTTCATCTGTTATCTTCTACAAACAAAATCTCTCACCATCTTTTTCTTCCAAATAGTTCATACTTTCTTTCTCTTTAGATTTTTCCAAATCTACATCTGATACATCTCCTCTTCGAACCTGTACACTCTCTTACAACCATTCCATTACACAACAGTTTTGCATATTCGGAGAATATCAATACATACACAATCATTCCAATCAATCGCGGGGTACCGAAACAAGAAACATGTCGTCCATCACCCACGAAGCAAGTAGACAGGCTGGTAAGTTGCATTACTTCTTTTGGATTCCCATCTCCAAATCAAAATACCATATGTTTGCATGACATTTGTGATACATTCTAACGCAAAGCTAATAGAGCCTTCTATTCTTGAAGCTGCCGCTGCACAACAATCATGGTCCGTTGAGAAAGTAGTCAAGGAAGAATTTCCCGTCGTACCAAAAGAGAATTCGGAATCACCAGTACCATTCTTTCACATGCTGGAGAGATTGAAGACGACCAAACGTGAAGGATGGCGTAGATTTGGTATCGAGAGGTGAGTTGCCCAAACACACTATTAGATTGGATCAAGCTGACGATCTTTTCACAGAGGAGAATCGATTTCCGATCACATGTATCGCATGTCACTCATTACCATGTTCGCACCCAAATCTCTCTCTTCCAAGATCGATATTGCACACTGTACCAAGATGGCTCTCATTCACGATATGGCAGAGGCACTTGTTGGAGATATTACACCCGTTGACAATGTACCGAAAACCGAGAAGAATCGCCGCGAAGCTACAACTATGGATTATTTTACCAAGAATCTTCTAGGTCGTGTGAATGGTGGATTGACTGGAGAGGAAATCAGGAAAATCTGGCAAGAATATGAAGATTCGGAGACTTTGGAAAGCAAATTTGTTCATGATGTCGATAAGGTGGAATTGATTCTGCAAATGGTGGAATATGAACGTGCGGATAAGAATGGATTGGATTTGGCGGAATTTTCTTGGGTTGCTACGAAGATTGTTCTTCCAGAAGTGAAAGCTTGGGCTGATGAAATTTTGGCGGAGAGAGAGGAATTTTGGGCTGGTAGAGAACATAGAGTGTTTAGTGAGCTTCAAAAACCGGATGAGAAGAGAGTGGCTCAACATGATCAATATTATGGAGGGAAGGAGAATAAGATTGCGGAAGTTTAGACATAATGGAATGGATGGATATTGAAAGGATGAATGGCGTTGGGAAGAGGTAGAGATGAGATGATACCTCTTTTTATTGTAATAGATAGTTAGATACCAGATACCAGATACCAGACGAGATGCCAGACACAGATATCAGCATCGATAATAGTTTACTCGAGTAGCAGTTTGGGAATTCCAAACATTTAATAGCCAGTCTGCACTATTAATTGAGTTTGTATTTCTTTTCTGAATCTGAATTGACATACGAGTACTTGAACAATTTGATGGATATTCTACGAGTATTCCATTGAAACATTACCATTGACAAGTATTATAAAGCTTACCAATTAAATATGTATGTATCGAGTGATGATACATATTATACATCTGCATTTATCTAATCTCACTTCAGTTACTTAACACGGACATGCATATATTATATGCCCCTCTTGATCCTTCCAGTTTCATATTATATCTAGACTCGATATCTACCTATAGTAACAAGACATGTAAAAGTATCGAAAATCATCTCATCGTATCAGAAAGGTCTCACGAACAAATGGGGATGTAACGGTGACATGGATCCATGGATGGAAAAAGTGTGATTCGTCAATATTGAACGATTAACCCATGAGATTGGATTATTCACCACGGCAACCACAGCAACCAAGACAACGTTTAAACTGTATGTAGGTACTGTACTGTACTGTACTGTACCTACTTAGGTAGGCTGAGGATAAAATACTTATTATGTACGCAGGGTAATTGAAGCTCCAGCTTGGAATAGATCAAAGATTACCTACGTAGATTCACCGCCATCTACTGTCAGAAAAAAAATAAAATACTGGGGATTTTATTCCATCTTTTTTTTCTCTTTCGTTTCTTGCTTTTCTTGATTTCTTTCGATGAAGAATAAGAAGAAAAGAAGTAAGATCTTACAGACAGAGGACAAGTTTACATTTTCAGCGCATTCGGATCCATCTTCTCCATCTTCTCCATTTAATTTGATTTGATTTTTGGTCTTTGCGTCGGGTTTTGTCGCCTCTTGATCTCAGATACCTACTTATAATCCACAATACGGAAGTACAGGAACGTTGGGTCTCCATTCATGTACATACATGTGTTGTGGTGTGGTTGATACTTTGAAACTGGAAAGATCTTTTGATATATTTGAGTGTTATCACGAGGTTTGGAATTCTGTGGTATTCTGCGATACGAAGTGTTGATTCAGAATTCAGAATCGATTGAGAGGTATTGATCTTGATATTGATCTTGATTGATACTAATTGATACTGATATTGATATTAATACTAATGATACAAACTCATATCGATACCATCACCATCACCATCACCAATACTAATACCACCGATTGCGATTACGAATTACCATATTTCTTACGCCTCGTTAAAGTAAAACAAATCTCTCAGCCTCGGGAAGATATCAACACAAGATACCTACATCGATCATCATCATCTGTCCCGTATAAGCCTTGGAAGCTGTATTATCCATTGGATTTAATACCCTTGAATCTTTTTGGTTTTCAACTTCAACTTCCACTTCCATTATTTTCATCTATCAAATTTATTTCAACAGATAGAGAAAATGTCTTATTTCTTACACTCCCTTCCAATATCAGAAAATATGCCGGGTACTTTTGGTCTCGATTCTCCATCTCCGCAACATGACGTACCAATTGCAGGTTCAAAATCAGATGTTTATCTTCCTCCATCAACTCCATCAGCATCTGCCACTTCTTCTTTATATCTCTTCGATACACAATCAACGACAAGTACGGATTTGTTAAATGCCGGAGGTACAATGGTCGGAAGAAAGAGAATGAGAGATAGTTTGCCATATGAATATGGTTATGAACGAGGAAATCAATTTGATGAGGGAGATTCCAATTTGGTTACGCCAGGAAGTCCCATGCCATTTGTTAATACCAAATATCGATTGGCAGGAGGTTTGGATACTCCGCAGGCGGAGAGACAGAATCGGGAAATGGGAATGGGAAGAGAAAGTGATTTTGGTGATACCAAATATCGAAGGGAATTAAGTGATGTAAAGGAAACGTTCGAGGCCGAGGGAGAAGGTCAATTATATCGAGATGAAAATGGAAGACCGAGAATTAGGGGACAACCAAAGGAAGATGAGAAACGTGGATGGATTAAACCCATGGTTAATGTGGTGGGTGGTGTGGTTGGAAAGATGTGGGAATTTTGTAAGATGGGTGTCGCATTTAAAGGATTCCAAGCCGGTGGTGGAAATGGTTATGTTTTTGGATCGACAACTCCAATCGAACCGACTTTTATGGATGAACCGAAGAATAATATGTGGGAGGATGAAAAATCTCCTGGTACACCGGTACCGGGTGGATTTCCGATGGGTGGCATGGTTGAGAATTATATGGATCGAAATTATGTTCCACCACAGGAAGAGACAACACCTCCGAGACCAGCAAAAAGACGACAAACTAGTTTTACGGCTCAATCAACTCCAGATGATATGTCAAGGAATTGGGTGGTTGTTCCTCCACCACAAGTAATACAACAACCTCAACCTGAATATCAAGCACTCGAACCCGAATATCAACTCAATCAACAATATCCAAAATTACCACCAGTGCCTGCAGATGCATTTGCCATTCCACAATCTCAAGCACCTAAATCTAGATTGTCACAACAGAGAAGTGGAATTGCTAGATATAATATACCTACGACATCGAATTCGACTAGAAGACATTTGGTACAACCTCAAATCACTTCAAGCAATATGGGTGCCACCCGAAGACCAAATTATCAAAGTAATCCTCGAATTTTAAATCCTTCGCCTACTCTATCAAATCATGAACGTAGTACAAATTATTCCACTCCCACTCGACCTAGTTCTTCTCAAATTCCACGTACAGCTTCACCAGCAGGATCACGCATTCCTCGTTGGACACCTAATAGTCCGAAGACAGGACCAAATTCAAATGAAAGTCCAGCAGCTAGAGAAGCAAAAGCATGGAAGGCGAAACAATTGAAAGAGGAGAGGGAACAGGATGAGATGATGAGAAAATTTGATAGACAGATGAAGGAATTGATCAGACAGGGTAATATGGCGTTGGGAACGAAAGTCGAGGATATGGAGGTTGATGATGAGGATGTTTATTAGGGTGAAATAGAGGTTGTGAGGGGGGAGTGGAGATGGTAATTTAGGGGGGGAGGTATGCATATTTGTATATATGCGTGGAGAGGAATTTGCACATGCTCGTACATATGAAATGGAAGATATGGAGGGCGTTGGGAATTGATGTTGATCTGGTTCGGTTTGGTCTGATCTGATCTGGATGAATGATCATGGCATTCGCACATTACGAATAGCACAGACTGCTGTTTGCTTGTCTGCTCGTTTGCTTGCCTGCCTGCTTGCTATTCTAATCTTTTCGAATTCTCTGTTTATATGGAGTTGGATGAATGAATTATTCATCAATCATGGTCAGAATTGGGATTAGGATTTGGTAAACGGCGTTTGTTTCAAATTTTGTTTCTAGCTTGCTTTGCTTTGCTTTGCTTTTAGCTGGATTACCTAGTTTTGTTTGGGCTGGTTTGGGCTGGTTTGGTTAAGGTTAAGTGCGTGTTTGTATTGAGCGAATTTAACGACGGAATGATTTGATTTGATTTGATTTGATGAAGAGACGGGGAGATGGGAATGAATGGGGAGGGGCGAGAAGGGGGTTGTAGAAATGGAGGGTGTTTTGTTTTGTTTTCTTTTGCTTCTTTGAGAGATGGGGATTGGGACGTTGGGAGATACCATGGCTGTTGCTTTTTGTTTCTGAGGGGGATGGAAGGGGAATAGGGAAAGGTGAAAGGGAGAGTGGCAGGGGGAGATTGTATGTAATGTAGATAGTGGATGATATTTAGGAGAGGAGGGGAGGGAAGGTGAGGGGTATAAAGTGATAGGGATAGAGTTATGGGGAGCAAGAATGATATAGGATACGATGGGATTGATTAGGATGGGATGGGATGGGTTGGGTCAAGGATAGGTTCGGAAAATTAGGATAATGAATAAATAAATCTCAAAATCACAATCATAATCAATATGAGATAATATACTGAAGTGACTGAAAGTGACCTTGGGTATAAGTACATAAATACGTATGTATATTACTTGAGAAAATAGAATCTTCTTTATGTGAATATATTTATCTATCTATCTATCTGTCTGTCTGTCTGTTTGGTATTATGAATATGAATGTAAATGTGAATGTGAATTTGAATGTGAATTCGAATTTTAGTACTGTATGTATGTATGTATGTATGTATGTATGTAGTTTTTAAATTAGGTGGGTAGGTAGGTAGGTAGTTGAGTAGTTGGGTAGTCAGGAGGTAGTTGGGTAGGTAGGAGGTAGTTGGGTAGTTGGGTAGTTACGTAAATAGGTAGGTAGGTAGGTATGTAAGTAGTTAGGAGGTAGATAAATAGTTAGAAGGTATTTGAATAGTTAGGAGATATTTGGGTAGATATTTGGATAGATATTTGAATAGGTAGTTAAATAATTAGATAGTTATGTATATATTTGATGATGATGATGATGATGATGATGATGATGATGATGATGATAAGAATGGGTTTTCCTGTATATGAAATTGGGAATATTGGGAAATTGGGAATAGTTGTTCTGGAACGTTTGTTCTGGAATATTGAATGTTGAAGGGGATATTGAATGTTGAAGGGGATATTGGAGAGGGAGTGGGAGGGGAAGAAGAGGGCAGAGGGAGGGAGAGGAGTGAATGAGAGGGAAGGAGGGGTGGGAAGAGGAGAGAGAAAAAAGGAGAAAGGAGAGAGGAGAGAGGAGAAAGGAGAGAGAAGAAAAAAAAAAGGAGAGAGGAGAAAGGAGAGAGAAAAAAGGAAAAAGGAAAGAGGAGAGAGGAAAGAGGAGAGAGGAAAGAGGAGAGAGGAAAGAGGAGAGAGAAGAGGAGTATGATACTTTGCCTTAGAAGAACTGCGAGAGCAGGGTACAATTTATTCTTAGAATCTACAACTATAGAATAAAAAGCGAAGTGCTTATTAAGCATTCGTTTATATTAGTTATATAATGTGATTTATCAGTGTGCGGGTCATATCAGTGTGCGGGTCATTTTCACCTTAATTCACTCTCTTCTCTTTCAATACGCGTTTTTATCAACAATCTACAATGAATTCGAATAATCAAGAAGCCCGTATACTCCTTGTTATCGAAATTATTCAAAAAGACAAAAAAATAAGTATTCGAAAGGTTGCAAAGATATATAATATCTCGAATACAATACTATAGTGTAGAATTAATGATATTACTTCCTGTTCCAAATATCGACCTAAATCTTATAATCTTTTAGAACTAGAAGAGAATATTATTTCTGAATATATAATTGATATAGATATAAGAGGATTTCCATCTAAATTAAGAAATGTAGAAGATATGGCGAATTATATTCTTGAATCAAGGGATACAAAGCGCATTGGGAAGCTCTGAGTGTATCGATTTGTAAAGTATTGAATTGAATTAAAAATGTGTTTTAATCGTGTTTATGACTTTCAGAGGGCTTTCTGCAAAGATCCTAAGCTTATTGAGAAGTGGTTTCAACTAGTTTCGAATATGCGAGCGAAATATAGTATTCTCGATTGCGATTTCTACAATTTCGATGAAACAGGCTTTATGATGGGTATAATATGCCCCGGAATGGTGATAACTAATGCTAAACGAAATAGCAGAAGCAAGACAATACAACCAGGCAATAGAGAATGGGCTATAGCGATCATATATGGTAATGGGGAGGGTGAAACTATACCCCCATTTCTAGTGGTTTAAGGATAGGTTCATCTTTCTAATTGATATACCGAAACCGATTTTCCTACGGATTAGACTATTAAACCTATATCTAATGGATGAACAAATAATGAGACGGATTTAGAATGGTTGAAACACTTCAATGAGTATACTAAGAATCAAAGAAAGGGTAAATATTGAATGTTGATATTAGATGGATATGAAAACCATGAATCAAGAGCTTTTCAAGTATACTGTAAAGAGAACGATATCATATATTTATATTTACCACTGTATTCAAGTCATCTAATTTAATCACTTGATATAAATTGTTTTAGTAATCTGAAACATTCATATAATAATCAAATTGATGGATTTATTAAGGCATATATCAATCATATCTCGAAGGTTGAATTCTTTATAGCTTTTAAAGCTACATACGAAGAATCAATCACCTCTCAGAATATGAAATCAGGGTTTCAAGGAACAGATTTAATACCATTTAACCCTGAAGCCATACTTTCGAAGTTAGATATTCGAATTCGTACACCTACCCCTCCCTCTTTCAATCTAAATCAATAAATCTCTCAAACCCCTCACAATTCAACTAAAGCTTTTTCTTAATCAACTTTAATAAAATCTCAAATAACCCAACATCAATTAAGCTCCCCTACACCTATATTTGAGATTGTACTAGCTCTAGTTAAAGGTACAGAGAGATTAGCTTATAAGAATATACTTTTAAATACAGAGATTCATACACTTCGAGCAACGAATGAGGCATTAAGTAAACATTGATACACGAAAAAAACCTAATTATATCAAGAAGGAGTACTTACTGGATAAAAAGCTTTTAATATATTATCTCAGCAAAAGGTTGATATTCAGATTCAATGCAATGAGTATCAAAAAGGGAGGAATTTTAATAGAGAAGCATTTTCTAGTCAATACTGTAGTAAATATAGAAAGACTGGACATAATACAAGAACTTGTCAAGATAATATAATAGATTCTAGATTATTATAATTTTCATAGTTTTAATCAATTAATTCAATGGTTGTTGAATAATATGAGTTTGAAAGAGTGAATGGAGGTGAAAGTGACCCGCACACTGATATGACCCGCACACTGATAAATCACGTTATAT